>PVLC010024124.1:11424-25064 GCA_004027655.1 Graphiurus murinus
TTTTTTTTTTTTTTTTGCGGTACTGGGGATTGAACTCAGGGGCATTCTACCTCCGAGCTACACCCCCAGCCCCATTTTTTATTCTTTATTTTGAAACCGAGTCTCACTAAGTTGCGAAGTGCCTCACTAGGTAGCTGAGGCTGGCCGCGAACCCGGATCCTCTGGTCTCAGCCTCCCGAATGCTGGGATTACAAGCGTGTCTAGTCTCTTTTTAATATGCTATGAATTCATGTTTAATCAAAGAATAGGAAAAAACAGTCAGCAAATGTTCCCAAATGTATGCAGTAATTATATTTAGGTGGTGAGATTATATATTTTCTCCCTTCTTTCTGGTTTTGTGAATCTTTTAATTCGTACTCTTATTTATTCTTACTTAAGACTCTGTGACCTTCCTGCCTTCTATCTCTATTTCAATTTCCTTCTGTACTGTCACTGTGGCTACTGACCTGATGATTATTTCTGTGCTTAAAAACCTCTGTTATGACTTTTAAAATGTTAAACATAGAATTATAATATGAGCCAGGAATTCTACTCCTAGGTATATACCCAAGAGTATTGAAAGCAGGTTTTCAGACAAAAACTTGTATAGGGCTGAGGATGTGGCTTAGCAGTAGAGTACTTGCCTAGCATGCATGAAGTCCTGAGTTTTATCCCCAGCCCTGCAGAACAAAACAAAACAAAAACTCATATACAAATGTTCATAGCAGAATTATTCATCAGTGACAAAAGGGAGAAATAACTCCAATGTTCATCAGTTGATGAATAAGTAAAAAAAGTGATATATCCATATAATGGGATGTTATTAACCCATAAAAAGTAATGACGTAGTAATACATGCTACAAAATGAATGGACTAAACATTATCCTAAGCGAAATAAAGCCATACATAAAAAAAAAACTAATATTGTATGATTCTATCTATATGTAATGTCCAGAATAGGCAAATTCTTAGAGACAGAATGCAGATTAGTGATTTCCAGGAACTAAAGGGAGCGGGGGGGGGGGGGATGGGGAATAACTGCTTAATAGGTACAAGGTTGCCTTTTGGGTGATGAAATATTCTGGAAGTAGATAGTGGTGAATGTATGGTAAGCTATTAAATGTATGTTTTATTTTCTTTTTTGTGATACTGTGGATTAAACCCAGGGATTTTCTACCTCCAATCTACACCCCAGCCCTTTTTATTTTGAACCAGGATTTCACTAAGTTGCTTAGGCTAGCCTTGAACCTGTGATCCTCCTATCTCAACCTCCCAAGTACTGGGATTACAGGAATGCTCCACTACGCCTGGTTAACATTTTTTTTTTTTTGCAGTAATGGGGATTGAACTCAGGGGCATTCTACTTCCGAGCTACACCCCCAGCCCTATATTTTTATTCTTTATTTTGAAACAGGGTCTCACTAAGTTGTGGAGTGCCTCACTAGGTAGCTGAGGCTGGCCACAAACCCAGATCCTCTGGTCTCAGCCTCCCAAATGCTGGGATTACAAGCATGCGCCACCACGCCCAGTGCTAACATGTTTTAAAGTGCTTAAAACGGTGAATTTTATGTCATCTGTATTTTACCTAAATTAAAAAGGAACCAACTGCCCTTCCAAACCTTTCACACTTGGTAAATGCTTATTTATTCTGTGTATATTACCTCTTCTGTTAAGACATCTCAAATCTTATTCTTCATTATTACATTTTTATCACATTTTGTCTATGATTATCCTACTACTAGATTGCTCTTCAGGAATAAGCCATGTCTTATTCATATTTTTATTCTGAACCTGTCACACAGTTTCTAGCACATGGTAGGAAGGCAAGTTTATTTAATGACCAAATAAACCTTTCCAGCCTTATTTCCTATTATCCTGCTGGTTCCATGAATATACGTTGTACTTTAGAGCCTCTCTCACTTGTTGTTGCCAATCTCTGTGCCTGCAATGTTTTTCACCACCTCATATAAGCCTACTGAAAACCTACTTATAGCCCAAGTACCAGGTCATACTTATCTCCTATTGCTACCTCTCTGATCCCACAGCTGGAAATGACCACTTTCTTGCCCTGTTTTCTACTGGGTAGTAAGAATTTAGGGTTAGTAAGATCCAAAGATAAGGATAAATAAGATCTGTTCTCTGACCTTGAGAACTTACTGTCTACTGTAGAAGTCCTAAACATAGGAGAGTGGTTCTTAAAGTCTAGTAAATAAAGTAATTAGCTGGGTGTTGTGGCATATTCCTGTAATCCCAGTACTTGGGAGGCTAAGATAGGAGGATCACAGATTTGATGTCAACTTCATGAGACCCTGTTCAAAATAAAAAATATAAAAATAAGAAGGGCTGGGGGTGTAGCTCAGAGGAAGAATGTCCCTGGGTTCATTCCCCAGTACAAAAAGAAAAAAAGCAGAAGGCCACTGGAAATATGAAGGGAGAATTGAGGGCCTGAACTAAAGAAAATAGATGATCATTCAGAGAGGTATTTCTTAAGAAGAATCAATAGACCTTTGCTGACTAAGTGAATATGGACAGGGTGAGAGGAGTTAAGAAGAGCTTAATGTTGCTGAATGATATTAAATGGCTTAAAGACTTAAAGAGCCCTGGTTAGGAGCATAGATCAGATGTGAACCCATTAACCAAAAATGAATCTATTGGCAGTACAACAGGGAGACACTATTACCTAATGGTCATTTAATTCTCACAATACCCTTAAATGATGCAGGAAAACAACCATCATTTTTTTTTTGTGTGTGGCCATACTAGGGATTGAACTCAGGGGCATTCTACCTCCGAGCTATACCCCCAGCCCTATTTTTTATTCTTTATTTTGAAACAGGGTCTCACTAAGTTGCATAGGGCCCCACTAGGTAGCTGAGGCTGGCCTCGAACCCGGATCCTCCAGTCTCAGCCTCCCAAATGCTGGGATTACATGCGTGCGCCACCACGCTCGGCTCATCATTTTTAATAATAGATGTGCACAGAAAGAGGAGCCAGTGAAGGCAGGTTCATACTATGCTCATTAAATAATATGGATTTGTGCTGGGATTACAAGCGTGCGCCACCACGCCCGGCTATCAGACTATTTCTGAATAACTTAACTGTATCCCAGAGCAAATCTAAAAAGTATTTAAAGGAATAATAAAGAAGAAGAAGAAGAAAAAAGTGCTCAGCAACATAAAATTCACAATGTCTTGCATCTAATAACAATTAGCAGGTATGCACACCAGGAAAAGAATTACCATAATTATGAGCAAAATCAGTCAAAAGAGGCCGGGTGTGGTGGCACACGCTTGTAATCCCAGCATTTGGGAGGCTGATACTGGAGGATCTGGGTTCGTGGCCAGCCTCAGCTACCTAGTGAGGCCCTCCGCAACTTAGTGAGACCCGGTTTCAAAATAAAGAATAAAAAAAAAATAGGGCTGGGGGTATAGCTTGAAGGTAGAATGCCTCTGAGTTCAATCCCCAGTACCACACACACACACACAAAAATCAGTCAAAAGATACAGACAGAAAGAAATTATATGATAGAATTAGTAGACCTGTTGAGAAGAGACATGGAGGATATAAATAGTCCAAAATCAAACACTTCTAGAGATGACAAATACAATACTTGAGGAAAAATATACTTGATAGGATTAACAGATGATTAGTGAAGAAAAGATTGATGAATTTGAGCCGGGTGTGGTGGTGTACACGGGAGGATTGCAGGTTCAATGCCAACTTCAGCAACTTAGTGAGATCATCAGCAATTTAGTGAAATCCTGATTCAAAATAAAAAATAAAATAGGACTGGGGTGTAGTTCAGAGGTAGAATGCCTAGTACAAAAAAAATTAGTGAATTTTTTTTGTGGTACTGAGAATTGAACCCAGGGGCTTTCTACCTCCTAGCTGTACCCCTATCCCTATTTTTTATTCTTTATTTTGCAAAAGAGTCTCACTAAGTTGCAGACAGCCTCACTAAGTAGCTGAGGCTGGCTGCAAACCTGTGATCCTCAGCCTCCCAAGTACTGGGATTACAAACTTGTGCCACCACACCTGGCTCAAGATTAGTGAATTTAAAGACAGAAATAGAAATGATCCCAAATGAAAGAAAGAAGAAGATTCTTGGAAAGGAGATAAACAGTGTCAGAGGACTGTGAGACACCTTCACATAGTCTGAACTTGGGAGAAAGTAAAACTAGAGGCTAATTAGAGGCAAGGATTTGCTATTCTCAATGATAATGGTATTTGAACCTATAGGATTGGATGCCATCCCAAAGGTGGTAGAGGAAAAACAGAAGATGACCCAAGACAGAAGACTGGGAGAATACCTTGGTAAATGTAGGGGATTCAAGCCAGGCATGGTGGCACACACCTGTAATTTCAGTACTTGGGAGGCTAAAAAAGGAGGATTGCAGGTTTGAGGGCAGCCTCAGCTACTTAGTGAGGCCCTCTGCATCTTAGTGAGACCCTGTTTCAAAATAAGAAATAAAACAGGAAGCTGGGAGTGGTGGTGTACTCTTGTAATCCCAGCATTTGGGAGGCTGAGACCGGAGCATCCGGGTTCGCGGCCAGCCTCAGTTACCTAGTGAGGCATTCTGCAACTTAGTGAGACCTGGTTTCAAAATAAAGAATAAAAAATAGGACTCGGGGTATAGCTCAGGGGTAGAACACCCCTGAGTTCAATCCCCAGTACCGCAAAAAAAAAAAAAAAAGAAATAAAATAGGGCTGAGGGTGTAGCTCAGAGATAGAATGGCCCTGGGTTCAATCCCCAGTACCATACACACACACACACACACACACACACACACACACACACACACACACACACACACTTGGAAAAAATGAATATCCCTTGGGATATATACTTAAACCATATTCAAGCAAAGGCAAAGGCAGGGAGATCATTTAGGTGTATTATTTTCCTAGAATGGCCATAACAAGATACCACAAATTTGGTGGTTTAAAACAATAGAAATGTATTTTCTCACAGTTCTAGAGGCTACAAGTCCAAAAGCAAAGTGTTAGCAGGGACTTGCTCCCTCTGAACGCTCTGGGGAAGAATCCCTCCATGACTCTTCCTAATTTCCCATGGCTTCCAAGAATCCTTGGCATTTTGTAATATATTAACCCAATTTCTCTTTCTCTCCTCTCCTCTCCTTTCTTCTCCTCTCCTCTCCTTTCTTCTTTTTTATGCTGGAGATTGAATCCAGTATAGATACCTCCGAGCTATACCCCTACTCATTTTCATTTTTTATTTTTATTTTGAAACAGGGCCTTGCTAAGTTGCTGAGGCTGACCTTAAACCCTCAGTCCAGGCTTGTACCACCATGCCCAGTAAACCCATTTTCTCTTATCATAATAAAATACATAGAAAAGGGGTTTATTTAGCTCTCAGCTTTGGCGGTTAAAAGTCTAAACAGCAGCCGGCCGTGGTGGTGCATGCTTGTAATCCCAGCATTTGGGAGGCTGAGATGTTTAGACTTTTTTTTGTGTGTGTGTGGTACTGGGGATTGAACTCAGGGGCATTCTATCTCCAAGCTATACCCTGAGCCCTATTTTTTATTCTTTATTTTGAAACAGGGTCTCACTAAGTTGCGGAGTGCCTCACTAGGTAGCTGAGGCTGGCCACGAACCCGGATGCTCTGGTCTCAGCCTCCCAAATGCTGGGATTACAAGCATGTGCCACCACGCCCGGCTCTTTTTTTTTTTTTTTTAACTCAGGAGCATTATACTTTGGAACTACACCCCCAGCCATTTTAAATTTTTTTGATTTTGAAACAGAGTCTCAACAAGTTGATGACAGTTTTGCTACATTGCTGAGGCTGACCTCCAACCTATGATCATCCTCTGTCAGCCTCCTAAGTACTGGGATTATTGGAATGCGTCACCACACCCAGCCCAAGAGATCTACTTTAATCTCTTCCTATGACCTAAAGGCCTCCTAGTAGACACCACCTCTTAAAGATACCACCACCTCTTAGAATCACCAGATTGAGGGCCAAAATACCATATTCAAACCATAACATTGGGCTTTTAGCCACATAACTCCAATCTCTACCTTCCTCTTCATGCAGCCTTCTTCCTTGCATGCTTACTTATACAGACACTTGGAATTGGGGCCCACTCTTATCCAGTATGACATCATCTTAATTAATTACATCTGCAAAGATGTAAGTTTCCAAATAAGTTTACATTTTTTTTTTTGTGGTACTGGGGATGGAACTCAGGGGCATTCTACCTCCGAGCTACACCCCCAGCCCTATTTTGTATTCTTTATTTTGAAACCGAGTCTCACTAAGTTGCAGAGTGCCTCACTAGGTAGCTGAGGCTGGCCGTGAACCCGGATCCTCTGGTCTCAGCCTCCCGAATGCTGGGATTACAAGCGTGCGCCACCACGCCTGGCTCTCCAAATAAGTTTACATTTTGAGTTTCCAAGTGGACATGAATTTTGGAGACACTACTAAACTCAGTGCAAAAGGCTATTATGGTAATCTTGGAGACAGATGATGAGATACTGACCTAAGACACTGTGATGGAGGTGAGGTGAGAGGGCCAGATTTGAAAGGTAGAATTCAAGCTGGGCATGGTGACACACACCTACAAGTCTCTATACTTGGGAGGCTAAAATGGGAGGATTGGAGGTTTGAGGCCAGCCTCAGCAATTTAGCAAGACCCTATTTCAAAATTAAAAACAAAAAGTGCTTGAGGTATTAACTTAGAGGTAGGACAGCCCTGGGTTCAATTCCCAGCACCCCTCAAAAAGGTAGAATTTATATGGCTGCTTGCATACTCCTTAATTATGTCATATTTTATATTTTTTATAAATATCTCTGAGTCCATAGCATCAGTGACATTGTTGCTTATTTTTGAGCTTTTCTCCTTGCCTATTTCAAATGAAACATCATTTTAGTAATAAGATTAGGTATACAAAGGTTAAAATTCATAATTCCTTTAATAGGATCCTCTACATTCTAATTGGACTGGACAATCAACTTGAATCTCTTGAATTATGATGGAACCCATTATTGCCTGACAGCACGGTGGCCCCCTGCCTATAATGGATAATTTTTTTGTCTGTTTGTTTTGTGGTACTGGGGATGAAACTCAGGGGCATTCGACCTCCGCGCTATACCCCCATCCCTATTTTTTATTCTTTATTTTGAAACAGGGTCTCACTAAGTTGCGGAGTGCCTCACTAGGTAGCTGAGGGTGGCCGCGAACCTGGATCCTCTTGTCTCAGCCTCCCAAATGCTGGGATTACAAGCGTGTGCCACCACGCCTGGCTTTATAATGGATAATTTTATTTGACAGCAATGTATTGAGCATCAGTATGCACTAGACATTGTTCTAGGCCCCAGGGATACAGATAAATAAGCTGTGGTTCCTAACTTTATGAAACTCACAGCTTAGTGTGAGAGCCATGTGGGTAAGTAAATAATGGTAGGCACATGTGATAAGTGTCATGATAAAGTAAGCATAGTATACAATAAAAGAATGATAGGAGAATATCTAATTCATTTTAGAGGGATGTTAAAGAAGGCTTCCTAAAGAGATGATGAAGCTGTTTTTTGATAGAAAGGCTGGAGTTAGCTAAATGAAATATTAAAGGAAAAATATTCTAGGAAAGGGGTAGAAATTAGAGAATGTGGTCTATTCAGGGTTCCAAAAATAACCCAGAGCCAGATATGGTGGCACTCACATATGGTTTTAGCTATTTAGAAGCCTGAGGCAGGAGGATTGCTTGACTTGGGATTTGAGGCCAGCCCGGGCTCAAAAAAAAAGGAGCTCAGTCTAATAGGAGTAAAGAGTGATTAGAAGCTGGACATGGTGGTGCATGCCTGTAGTCCCAGTACTTGAGAAACTGAGACAGGAGGATTGCAGGTTCAAATCTAGCTTCTGCAATTTAGTGAAACTCTGTTTCAAAAAGAAAAATGAAAAGGGCTGGGAGTGTAGTGCAGAGGCAGAATACCCTGGGTTCAATCCCTAGTATCCCTCCACCAAAAAAAAAAAAAAAAAAAAAAAAAAAAAAGAGTGGTTAAAAATGAGTCTGGAGAGTGTTAAGGGCTGGAGAGACCTGGAAGTGTATTATAGATTATGCTATACTAAGGCATTTGGACTTTAAACAATTGTGTGAAACAATTGGAAAGTTTATTCGGGTGGCTGTGTGAAAGTTGGGTTGTTGGAAGACACAAAATTTGAAGCATGCTGATCAGTTAGGCAGCTAGTAGAGTAATCCAGTTAAAAACTTTGAGTGCAAGAATCTAGGCAGTGGTAGTGAAGATAGGGAGATGGGGGCAGATTTGAGAGAGACTCAGGACTGAGTCAGGAAGCTCTGGAGACCATGTGGGGAACAGTGGAGATAAATGTAAAAGATGACTCCTACATATCGGGCCTGAACACCATTCACTCATCAAGGAAAATCAGGAGGACAAGGATTGAGGTTAGTGGGGATGGGGGAGGATGATAAAATCAAGTTTGTAAGCCGGGTGTCTTGGAACATGCTTGTAATCCCAGTACTTGGGAGACTGAGACAAGAGGATCAGGTTAGAGGCCAACCTTAGCAACTTAGCAAGACCTTGTTTCAAAATAAAAAATAAAATAGGTCTAGGGGTATAGCTCAAAGGTAAAATGCCCCTGGGTTCAATCCTTAGTACCAAAAAAGTGTATATAACTACCTTGTTTTTTTTTTTAACCTAGATTTTCCAAATGTTAATATTTTCCACATTCACTTTATCATTCCTTCTACTTTTCTTTGCTTCATTTCTTGTCTCTATTTTTCTAAATCACACCAATTGTAGATATAATGATGCTCTACTCCTAAATACTTCAAATAATTTTCCTAAAATAAGAACATTTCTCTTATATAACTACAGTACAATTTTTTTTTTTTTTTTTTTTGCAGTACTGGGGTTTGAACTCAGGGGCATTCTACCTCCGAGCTACACTCCCGGCCCTATTTTTTGTTCTTTATTTTTGAAACCGGGTCTCGCTAAGTTGTGGAGTGCCTCACTAGGTAGCTGAGGCTGGCCTCGAACCCAGATCCTCCAGTCTCAGCCTCCCGAATGCTGGGATTACAAGCGTGCGCCACCACGCCCGGCTACTACAATACAATTATCAAAATAAAAATTATTATCAATCTAGTTTATATGTACATATATATATTATTTAAATGTTATCAATTGTCCCACCAATGTCCTTTATTGCAAAAGGAATAAAGTGTCTAGACTCCAATTCAAGATAACAGTTTGCATTTAGTTGTTATATCTCTTTTTGCTTTTTTCTTAAGGTAAAATTCACATAACAAAAGTGAAAATTTTTGTGGCACTTGAGATTGAACCTAGGAGCATTCTTCCTCTCAGCTACACCCCCTGAACTTTTTTTTTTTTTTTCGGTACTGGGGATTGAACTCAGGGGCCTTCTATCTCCAAACCATAACCCCAGCCCTATTTTTTATTCTTTATTTTGAAACAGGGTCTCACTAAGTTGCGGAGTGCCTCACTAGGTAGCTGAGGCTAGCCGCGAACCTGGATCCTCCAGTCTCAGCCTCCCAAATGCTAGGATTACAAGCATGTGCCACCACGCCCGGCTTGAACTTTTTATTTTGGAACGGGGTCTTGGTAAGTTGCTGAGGGTCTCATTAAGTTGCTGAGGCTGGCTGTGAACCTGAGATCCTCCTGTCTCAGCCTCCCACATACTAGAATTAAAGGTGTGTGTTACCACGACTGACTGAAAATTAACTATGTTAAAATGAACAATTAAATGACATTTAGTACATTCACAATATAATGTAACAACCACCTTTATCTAATGCCAAATATTTTTTGTGGGACTGGGAATTGAACTCAGGGACATTCTACTACCAAGCTCTACATACCCAGCCTTGTAAATTTATTTATTTAGTGGTACTGGGGACTGAATACAGGTGTGTACTACCTTTGAGCTATACCCTAGCTTCCTTTTTTAGGGAAATATAAGAGATTTATTTAGGGAAGTAGGGGTACAGTTTAAGAGGCCATGATAAGGAGTTACATGCCAGAGAAAGAGTTTTGAACAGTCCATTTCTGGAAGTGGAAAACGACCTCTCTTTTTATTTTCTTAATTAATTTATTATTTTTGGGTAGTACTGGAGATCGAATCCAGGAGCATTCTACCTCCAAGCTACATCTCCAGATATTTTTATTTTTTTTATTTATTTATTTATTTTTTTTTGGCGGTACTGGGAATTGAACTCAGGGGCATTCTACCTCCGAGCTCTACCCCCAGCCCTATTTTTTATTCTTTATTTTGAAACCGAGTCTCACTGAGTTGCCCGGATCCTCCGGTCTCAGCCTCCCGAATGCTGGGATTACAAGCATGCGCCACCACGCCCGGCTCAGATATTTTTATTTTTTGTTTTGAAACAGGGTCTCACTAAGTTCGTGAGGGTCTTGCTAAATTGCTGCACCTGGCCTTGAACCCGAGATCCTCTTGTCCTCAAGATTGGGATTACAAGTGTATGCCACTACACCTCGCGTATTTACTATGTGCTGTCCTTGAACCTGTGATCCTCCTGTGTCACCATGCTTGGCTTCCAAAACTTTTTGTGTGTGTGTGATACTGAGAATTGAACCCAGGGGCATTCTACCTCCAAGCTATACCCTCAGCTCTTTTTATTTTTTATTTTGAAACAGGGTCTCACTAGATTGCTGAGGCTGAACTTGAACCTGAAATCCTCCTGTCAAAGCCTCTCAAGTACTGGGATTACAGGCACGTACCATGCCCGATGCTTCCAAAACTTTTTTTTTTTTGCGGTACTGGGGATTGAACTCAGGGGCATTCTACCTCCGAGCTATACCCCCAACCCTATTTTTTATTCTTTATTTTGAAACAGGGTCTCACTAAGTTGCGGAGGGCCTCACTAGGTAGCTGAGGCTGTCCACGAACCCGGATCCTCCGGTCTCAGCCTCCCGAATGCTGGGATTTTCCAAAACTTTTTTAATCATTCCAAAATAAAACCCCATACACATTAAGCAATCATTCCCCATTTTTCCTTCCTCCCCAAGTCTTTGGAAACCACCAACCTACTCTGTTTTGGGATTGTCCTATGAATGGAAGTACACAATATATGTCTTTTTGTGTATGACTTCTTTTACCCAGTGTGCTATTTTCAAGGTTCATTCATACTGTAGCATGTTTCAGTAATTCTTTACTTTGTGTGTGTGTGGTACTAGAGATTGAATTCAGGGGCCTTCTACCTCTGAACTACACTCCCAGCCCTATCTTATTTTTTATTTTTGAAACAACAAAATTGCTGAAAGCCGGCTTCAAACATGTGATTCCCCTGTCTCAGTCTCCCAAGTACTGGGATTATAGGCATGAGTCACCATACCCGACTACTTCATTCCTTTTTATGGCTGAAAAATATTCCATTGTATATATCAATTTATGGATATTTGGGTTATTTCCACCATTTCACTATTGTGAAGAGCACTATGTATGAACATGTATTCAAGATTTTGTTAGAGCACGTGCTTTCAATTCTCCTATATACTTAGGAATAGAGTTCTGGATCATATGGCAATTCATATTTAACATTTTGAAGAATCATCAACTTTAGTTTCTTTTCTTCAAAAGAATATATGGTGGAATATAATTATAAATCAGAGTAAGATTCAAAGTGACACATTCATATATGCATAAGATATCTCTTGGGGTTTCTCTTCTAATCCCATCCTGCTACCCACTCCTCCTTCCTGTACATGCTAGTAAGGTTGTTAGTGATACCTTCATATATGGACATAATATTATTTGGTCTGTTTCCTTCCTAAAGCCTCTTTCCCCTCCTCCTCACTCCCCAGACCCCCTTCCACTATTCTACTGGTCTTACTTGTTATCATGAAGTCCCTTTTCTTTCTTATTTTCTCTCTGACTTCCACATATGAGAGAAAACATATGACCCTTGACTTTCTGAGACTGGCTAATTTCACTTAGCATAATGTCCTCTGGTTCTACCCATTTTCCTGCAAATGACATAATTTTGATCTTCCTTATGACTAACTAAAACTCATATGTAATACCACAATTTCTTTATCTGTTCATCTGTTCATGGACAACTAGGCTGGTTCCATAATTTGGGTATTGTGAATTGTGCTCCTATAAACATGAGTGTGCATGTATCACTACAGTATTCTGACTTTAATTCTTTTGGAAAGATATCAAGAAGTGATATGGTGGTTCCATTCCTAGTCCTTTAAGGAACCTCCATCCTGATCTCCATACTTGTTGTACTAATTTACAATCCCACCAACACTGTATAAGCGTTCTTTTCCCCCACATCCTCGCCAACATTTATTATTGTTTGTATTTTTGATGTACTCTCCATTCTAACTGTAGTTAGATGGAATTTCAATGTAGTTTTGATTTGCATTTCCATGATTGCTAAGGATGTCAAACATTTTTCATATATTTATTGGCCATTTGTATTTCTTCTTTTAAGTGTCTATTCAGTTTAATTGCACATTTTTTATTAAGTTACTTATTTTTATTGTTTATTTTAGTTCTCATATATTCTAGATATTAGTCCTCTATTGGAGGAGTAGTTGGAAAAGATTTTCTTCCATTCTATGGGCTCTCCATGTTTTTGATTATTTCCTTTGTTGTGCAGAAGCTTTTAAAATTGATACTGTCTCATTTATTGATTCTCAGTTGTTTTTTTTATGTGTGTGTGGTACTGGGGATTGAACTCAGGGGCATTCTACCTCCGGGCTATACCCTGAGCCCTATTTTTTATTCTTTATTTTGAAACAGGGTCTCACTAAGTTGCGGAGTGCCTCACTAGGTAGCTGAGGCTTGCCGCGAACCCGGATCCTCCGGTCTCAGCCTCCCAAATGCTGGGATTACAAGCGTCCACCACCATGCCTGGCTGCTATCCAGTTTTTAAAATACTTTGAATGGTGCATTCTAGTCTCACATCTTAATACAATTCATACATGCACACAGCACTTGGTGAGTTCTCTCCCTACTCCTGCCCTACTCCCCCCTTCCCCATACATATATACATCATTTGATGAAAAGACTATCTTTTCTCCAACGAATATTTTTGGTACCTTTATAGAAAATAAGCTGGCTATAAGTGTGTAAAGTTGTTTGGCTTCCTCAATCTTTCTTTGATATTCATGACATGGGTATTTTTGAAGAATGCAGGCCAGTTATTTTGTAGAATGTCCCTCATTTTGGGTTTGTCAGATAGTTCCATGTGATTAGAATCAAATTAGGCATTTTAGGCAGGAATACTGCAGAAGTAATTGTGTCCTTCTCAGTGCATAATATCAGGAGGCACATGATATCTATTTGTCCCATTACTGGTGTTGTTCATGTTGATCACTTGATTAAAGTAAGATCTGTCAGTTTTCTCCATTATAAAGTTAGCATTTTTCCTTTTACAATGAATATGTAACTTTTAGGGAGTTATTTTGTAAATGCCTTTTCTTTATTTATTATTTTTTTTTTTCGGTACTGGGGATTGAACTCACGGGCATTCTACCTCCGAGCTATACCCCCAGCCCTATTTTTTATTCTTTATTTTGAAACCGAGTCTCACTAAGTTGCGGAGTGCCTCACTAGGTAGCTGAGGCTGGCCGCGAACCCGGATCCTCCGGTCTCAGCCTCCCGAATGCTGGGATTACAAGCGTGCGCCAC
>PVLC010024125.1:0-24706 GCA_004027655.1 Graphiurus murinus
CTAAGCTTTTATGATAGATTGCTTGCATAACTAACCCCAATTTCCTATCTCCATGTAGCCACAACATTTGCAATCCTTGCAAGCAAAAGGTGGGAGAAGAAACTACTTCCTCTGGGCTGGCCTTGAAACTTGCTTTGGATCACAGAATCTTGGCAGTATTGGTGTACCAGTATCAGGCATGGGCCTCAAGAGGACTTTTAGGCCTACACTGTCTTTGGGCACTGCTATGACTAAAGGCTGACCTGCTGGATAAGAGCCACACATGGTCCAGTCACTGTAAGCCCCTGCCTGCTGCCAGCCATTGACAGACTTGTGAATAAGGCCTTCCTAGATCAGCCATCCCCTAGATGCTCTGCCAGTTGACCATAGGCACTGGGTGAGCTCAGCTGACATCAGCCTGGCCCAGATCAGAAGCACTGCCCAGCTGACTCATGAATGGTGGTGGTTGCAAGGCATTGACCTACGAAATAGCTATGCGGCACCTGCTGGCTGAGTAAGCCACTAAAAAATGACAAGAAGAGAAGGCTTCATATTTCAGTACCAATATCCTGTGTCATGCTGGTTTCTACACATACACCCAGAACTTAAATGATAAAGACTTTTTTCCTTTTATTTCTTTTTGCTGGTGAAAACCCAAGAAAGCTAACATCAGAATCAGTTAAAATCAGAAAAAGCAAATAAACTATTAGTACGATGTTTTGCCAGTCCATCCCAAAGTCATGGCCAACTTTGCTAATAAATCACAGATCTCACATTAGATAACTATCCACAGCCAAAGTTGGCAATTTAGGTGATTAATCTGAAAAACAAACAAAACTTTCTTACCTTGCTTTTATAGTAATTTCAAAATTCTTGAAGTTCTTGTAACCAATGAAATTTCCTTCTGGTTCTATTGAAACAGCAAAATGTGGCAAGACTGGAAATTAAAAACAAAGAGAATATTACTATAAATTAGAGTGGCTTGTAAAACACAGCAAACAGCTATGCTTTCTGGGATAGTTGGACAAGGTGTACCAGCAACACAATATCCACCTTATCGTCATAATCATAATCATCATCATCATCACATCACTACCCCCCCTGGGGAGCCTTCCCACTCCAGCAGAGTCAGCCCAGCCTCTATGCACAGGAAGAACAAGCCTCAAATGTTCATTACAGCACTTATGACAGACTTGTTTCCTGCATTAGAGTAAGAGCTCCTTAAAAACAAAACAAACACATTCTCATTTTTCTTTGTATATCTTCCCTCTCACCTTTCTTTTGAGTGTTAAGCATAGTATATGTTCCATGAGTCTTTATGGAATTGAAAATAAACAAGGAAAATTCTGCTTTATTTAGCATTTCCTTTTCTTTCTAAATTAAATTTATCCAGTCTCCAAGTACCAGCAAATAACTCTGAGGTTAGTAAAAAGGAGAGTACTTATGGTTAGAAATAAGAATGGACATCAGTGCCAAATTTAAAAAAAAAAAAAAAAAAAAAAACAGTGCAAGAAGAAAGTTGTGGGGTTTCCTTTTTTCTTTTTCTTTGTTATCTTGATTACCCAAGAGAAAACCATGTAATCTGTTGAAACGACACTATCTTCTGTTTATAATAACACAGACTGTGTACCAGGGCTTATGGGTTCTAATTCTAATTCTAATAGCTTGCACTATAGTTAGTAGAACGTTGGATGATTAGTAGAACCTGATATTGTAGACAAAGAATGACACACAGTATAAGTGAGACAGTTGGCTTCAGACATGGCCCATGTGCTTTCTAGATAGTGATGGCTAGAAGTAAATGAATAAAACAATTTGCTGCTCTGGGCTGTGTTCCTGGGTTACCAAAGACCAAGGAAGCTGTGTTCCCTCCAGGATACAAGATACAGGGAAATAGTTCATGCATCAGACACCTGCTTGCCATGGAGCAGGCACCTGCTTGTCAACAGGGACACACCAGTGGATAAGAGAGATGCAAACTCTTCCCTCAATGAGTTCACAATCAAGCAGGGAACACAGGTATAAGGAACTAAGAACAGATAAACATCTAAACTACAGTGACTGGTATGAAGTGCAAGGGATTCAACCTAGGAAATAGAATTCAAGGAAAGGTCCTCTGTATACATGACTTTAAACAGACCCTCGAGCCATGAATAGGCTGGGCTAGGAGGAGAGGGAGGCAGATAGAGAATCATGTGTAAAGTCACCAATGCTGCAGGCAAGTGGGAAGAGTCATATTCAAATGAGGCTGAAGAGCGAGGCAGGGAGGGAACAATCCAGAATAAGGAATTTGATTTTATTTGCAAGAGGAATGAGAAGCTTTGGGGGACTTTTTAATAGTGAATTTTGCATGTCAAGATTATTTTGGCTAATACCAGGTGAGATAGCTTGAAAGCGGAGACAGCAGGTAAAGAGGCTTTTGGAGTTGTCAGGAGAGAGCCTAGTGATGAATTAATGGGATGAGTTGATTGGTGGAGGGTGAATTCTAGATATACAGAGAGGCAATGAAGACACCTGGAGGAATGGAGATCAGCCAGAATAACAAGTTATTGGGAGCCTGGAGTCTGCAAAGTTGTTTCATAATGACACATTTTTGTCAATTGTCCTTGTACTTATTCACATTTGTGTGTTTATTCTTCTCCCTATCATTATGAATCTGCAGAGGGAATAAAAAAAATGGCTACATGCAGAAGAAAGCTAAGTTTCATAGCAGAGCACACAGATATTCTAATAAACCACTACAAGAAATAGAAAGATTAAGCTATTTATATGTTCATTATCAGTCCATTAATATGTTGACTTCAAAACAAGAATACCTTAAGTTTCCAAATTAACATGTTAAGGATTTGTTAACCAGAAGAAAAATGGCGGCATTGGACTAGGGTTAAGGAAACTCATTTATCTTTTTTGTCACTAGCTGATTGTAAGATTTGAGCGAATCATTTATTTGTCTTACCTGGCTCCACTCATTTCATCTCTGATTGGTTGTTTCTCCTAAAACTATAATTCTAGAAACACCCTTAACAAGTCAAGCTCTTTAGGGAACTAGACCTCTTCCAGCTCTATGATGAGGACCACAAGTCCAGAGAAGTTGGTGGGCTAGCTCTAGGATAATAAGCACAGATGGAACTAGAAGTTGGGCAATCAAACAACTCTCTCTAGCTCCCCAGCCGCTGCCCCCACCAGGGCTTCCAACCACACCAGCAGGTTCCCCATCTTCACCCTGGAGTGATTTTGCTTTAGGTGCATCAATGAAAAGTTATTGTAAAAACACTAATGCTTTATGGGTAAACTTGTAATTGGCAAACATTACCATATTCCTTAACTTCAAAGTATGTGGTTCCAGTTGTTGAAAAGTCTTCTTTATATTTAGCTTGAATTGTCCACACACCGTATCTGTGAAAGCAAAATATTTACGATTTCAGATGTTATCACATATTTTTAATCCATCCACAGGAAATCCAATCAATTCCTCTTTTAAGGAAGTTAGATCTACATAGTTTAAGTGTTTTATTTGTGAGAGATTCTCTAGCAGTGTATGGAAATAGTTGAGCATTTTTAGGATTATGGAATTTGTTTAGAAATTGGTTTTTCACATATTTTTATTTTTTCAGGTATTTTAAATTCATGTAGATTCGTTAGCTTTAATTTGAAGAGCTAATGACAACTTGAGAATTTACTGAATCCTAACACTTAAATATGCTAGCATAATACTAAAATCCAGATTGTAATAGAAAATCCACAATATCTCTAGAAACATGTGATATAGGTTAAGGTTACTTGGATGGTCAAATTTGAACCTCACATAAATAAAATTCTGGTGGGAGACAGTATGGTTTGTTTAAAGAGGAAAATGACCTGTTTTATTGATCATTTTCATTCAGAAATATTTACTGAACACTATATTAAGCACAAGAGATAAAAAAATGAACTACATAGAAGATTCCTGGCCTTCAGAGTTAATAGTCCATGTGGATTCAAATTCTCAAATTTCCACTTACTAGCAGACTGACTTGAGCAACTTATTTAATCTTCTTTGTGAAATGAAAAAAGTATCTACATGTAGATGGGTTATGTCATCAATGTATGATAATATTAAGGTTTTTATGTTTATCAACATCATTATCATTAACTCAATGCCATGTTTACCAAGTACCTATTGTACTTAAGTGCTGAGATCCAACAATGAACAATCATGACAAGGCCCCTACTCTCGAGGAATTTATTATATAGCGGGGAAATAAAAAGGTAGCAAATTAATAAATAAATAATAACAACACTGAGATAAATGTCACAAAGAAATTCACATGATGCAAAGATAGAGAGGAAAAGAAAATGAGAGACTATGTTAAACCATGTCCACGCATTTCCCTGCAAATTACCTAATTTTGTTCCTTTTTATGGATGAGTAGAATTCTATTGTGTGCATAGCCCATACTTTTGTACTCCATTCATCTGTTGATGGACACCTAGGCTGGTTCCATAATTTGGCTATTGCAGACCATGCTGCTCTACACATAGGTATGCCTGCGTTACTCTGGACTTCTGATTTTGATCCCTTTGGGTAGATACCCAGGAGTAATATAGCTAGTTCATCTGGTAGGTCCACTCTCATTCTTCTCAGGCTCTTACACGCTGATCACCAAAGTGGCTGCACTGATTTGCAATCCCACCAACAATGCACCAGAGTTCCTACTTCCCCACATCCTCTCCAGCATTTATTATTATTTGTGCTTTTAATGATTGCCATTCTAACTGGGGCTAGGTGAAATCTTAGTGTAGTTTTGATTTGCATCTTTCTGATTGCTAATGATTTTGAATATTTTTTCATATAGTGGAACGGGAGAATATTATGCTAAGCGAGACTAGTCACAAAAAGTGAAAGGCCAGATGTTTTTCCTCATATGCGGAAGCTAGGGAGAAACTGGGATATAAGAGGGACTCCAGACAAAGGAGGAGAAACCCTAGTAGAGTGATAGAGGGAGTCTAAGGGAGGGAGGCAGGTGGTGGGGGGACTCAATGAAGGAAACACTTGGAAGGACATGATGGACATACACAAATTTATCAATGCCAATCTCAATGTTGTGCCCTGGGAGGGTGAGAGAGTGAGTGGGGGGAGGATCACCAAGGGCTATGTGCATGTACGTTCCTATGACCCTGAACTTCATCATGATGTATGATTACAATGCACAAAAGAAAAAAAGGAGAGACAACAAGGCACTCAATAAATAGTAGTTTTGCCCTTGATTGTTAATAGCTATTAATAGTTCTTGAGATATAGTAGTAATTATTAGTACCCCCTGTTTGTGTTTATATTTTGCAAATAAATAACAAGATAATCAATTATGGAATTTCTAATATAAAAAATCCCACATCCATGAATGGCCTCTTTGCAAAGACAACATTTTGTCTTTTTATAATTTTTTTTGTTTTGAAATGTAAATTGCTAGGTTGCTGACAGTCTCACTAAGTTGTTGAGGCTGTCTTTGAACCTGAAGTCCTCCTGTCTCAGCCTCTTGAGTCCTGTGATTACAGACATGTGCCACCATGCCCAGCTACACTATAGCCATTTACATGGGCCCTTGTCTTATACACCCTGCTCTGTATAAATTCCTTGAGAGCGGGGATTGTGGATTATTCACTTCTCTTTTGTACTTCTCGTTCCTATTGTGACTCACATATACCAGAATTATGTTCAATAAGTGTGTATTATATCAGATCCTGTTTAATCATGTTTCAAAATCCTTTCATGTGAGGCCAAATGAAGGAACTGGTTCTAAGTTATCCTGCCTTGGCCTCTACCTTCTTTCTGGTCGTCTATACAGACAAAAACTATAGAGGACCCGGTTTTGAAGCACTCAGGGCAAGGAATGGCATCACACCAGTCTTTTAGACAGAGAGCCTATTAGATTCCTTCAGAGGCAGCAGGTGATATTACTGATGAAAAAGTCCTGGGACTATTTTTGCCTCTTCTGTATTTTTATTTCCATAGGCAAAAACAATGGGTAAGAAGTATTGAAGTTAATCTTTTCTTCCTTCCTCCCTTCCTTCCTTTCTTTCTTTCTTTCTTTCTTTCTTTCTTTCTTTCTTTCTTTCTTTCTTTCTTTCTTTCTTCTTTCTTTTTTGGTACTGGGGATTGAACCCAGGGGCATTCTACCTCCAAGCTACTCCCTCAGTCTTTCACCACCCTCTTTTTTTATTTTGAAACAGGTTCTTGCTAAGTTGCTGAGGGTATCACTAAGTTATTAAGGCTGGTCCTGAACCTGCAATCCTCCACTCTCAGCCTCCCAAGTACTTGGATTACAGGTGTGCATCTTAGCTTGGATATTTTTTTCTTTTTCTTTGCAGATGAAGAGTGTCACGATATATCCCAGCCTGAACTCAAACTCCTGGCTTACGTGATCCTTCTGCTTTTGCCTCTTCAGTATCTGGGACTACCAACTTGCTAAGTTGGTAGTCTAGTTCTAGTACCAGAACTTTTTTTGGCTAGGAACTCCCCAGAAGGCTAAAAAACGATTTTGCATGTCCACATTTGCAATACTCTTTGTGAACACTAGGGGGCTCCATTTCACTGCTTATCTGCTTCAAACCCCAAAGTTTTGTGTGTGCTTTGTAGAGAAAACTATTAAAAAATATTTTTATATACTTAGGATTAGATGGAATCTTGAAGTCAGGAAAAGAGATAATTCCAGTATAATCATTTTCTTCTACTATGTCAACTTCTGATCCTTCGGGATCCTTGGAAGAAAAAACAAACACCCATGTTTTAGTAGATTTTCTATTACTCTAGGAGAATATTTGAGACTGAGTAACTTAAAAAGAACAGAGTTTTATTTGGGCTCTGAGTTCTGGAGGTTGGGAAGTCCAGGAGGTTGGGGTGGTATCGGCCAGGAACCTGGTCCTGTTTCATTTTATGGTAGAAACAGCAGAAGGGCAAGCAAGAGCATGTGAGAGTTCTCTTTTATGACAAAGGGATTCCATGAGAATTCACTTACTCTCATGAGAAAGGCCTTTTTTCCTCCACAAGGGTGAAGCTTTCGTGACCTAAAGACTTTCTACTGGGCTCCATCCCCCAACACCGCCATGTTGAGAATTAAGATTTCAACACAAGAACTGTTGGAGGTCATACTGAAACCACAGCAGCCCTTTAAGCCCAGAAACCACACCTAAAAAATTATACCTGATTATATGATCATTCACCTACAGAACTATTGACCAACAAATAACTACTGTTTTTTCGGGTTAAATATGAAAGACAAAATTCAATGAAACGTTATGGAGGGCAGATAGAGTTCATTTTAAGCCATTTCCCTTCCTCTTGCTGGAGCCTCTCCCATCTCTCCTCATCCTCTAGAGGAGGCTCTGCCCTCTATTGTACAGTTAAGATGTGGACCAACATGTAAGCAACACGACCAAAAATAACCAAATGGCAACTTAGCAGGCTTTATAGACACTGGAATCTCATTTATATATATATTTATTGGAAACTTTCCTAAGTAAATGTTCTGCAAATGGTATTTTTTTTTTTAGCTTGGCATTTGATAAATGTACAGGATGAGTAATTTTAAGCTTAATACAACCCTAAAAATGGCTGAACAAACTTGAAAGTTCTCATGAAGTTTCCTCACATGCTTAACTTTGTGTTTGTGTTAGCAAATCTTTAAGGTAAGGTTTTGACCTTCTTTGAACAACACTGGGAAATCCAATTGCACCTTAACTAAAGAACTTAGCACTGTTTGCCATGTTGAAATTCATGGTTGGAATTTTAAGGAATTTTTTTTTCTTGAGTTACAAATGGTAAAACTTACAAAAACCTATTGTAAGACACTTGTAGCTTGGCGTCTTTCTTGGGCTCACCATCAGTTGTGCATAATCCATCTAAGATGGCATTTCTCCAGTACTATTTTCAGAGTACTTGCCTACATTCTGACTTCCTGCAGCACTGGGACCTGTTGCTCAACCTGTCTCCCTAGGGAAGCTCTGATGAGAGGTCCATTCAACATGGGGTGCCAGGGTTCTGCTTCACTCACATTGTGGAGACTTAGGGTAAAGAGCTTATGTCCAAGCCCCTGGAATCCTCTGGCAGAGAGAACTTTCCAGAAGATGTTGCCTCTGCTCAGTTCTCTTCTAGACTTTCTACCATGCAGCCAGTTTATTTGCTATCTAGTTTTTAAATTCTCAGTGCTCCCATCGATTAACTCATGCTATTTCTTATATGGGATGATTTTCATTATTTTAAATGAAACTTTATCACTTCCCTTCCTTTCCTTTTTAAAATTATTTATTTATTTACTTTTATTTGTTTTGTCAGTTCCTTTCATTAAGACCCAGTTCAAGATTTCCTTTACCCATTGCATTCCAGAAAAGGATTACATCAGCCCTTACTCTCAGTCTACTTCGTCTTCCCCTGAGCTCCTGTCTCCTGAGTGATTTGTCCTGCTGCATAATTTGTGTGGTTCGTATTCTAGCATAGGTTCTATCTCTAGTACCTACCCTTTTGTCCTGGCATTCTGACAAGTTTTTGTTGTGTTTTGAGTAGCAGAAAAGGCACTACAGCTTATAGTGAGGGACCATTTCTAGCACACCTACCATTAGTAAGTGGACAGTTATGACTAACTGTAGTATTTCATTCCCCACAAAAATTTCTCAGGTATGAAAGCTCAATAAAACTATGGGAGTTTATTACAAACTTGCAAACTGGACAAGATCTTGGCAGTTTAATTCACATAATCCGTTATGGATATAATATCTTATAAATGGGTGAGCACTGCTGATCTCATAGTTTTATAAAATTTTCCATAGGCGTTAGTATATCAGTTATTAAACTCTAAGTTCCTTTAAAGCAAGCACCAAGGATTATAATTCTTTATCTTAAATTATACAAATAAAAAATCTTGTACATAAAACAAGGTTTTTAATATGTAATTTAATAATAGAAGATTTTAAATATGTAATAGGATAATACTTATTCAATTAATTCTTAGTGATTGATGGGTGTTTCTTCATAAAAATAGCTAGTGATGTACTTAAATGGCTGACTTCAAAATCCTTCAGCCTGTTAAGATTTAATTTTTATGAGCTTTCCACATGTCTCTTGTGGAGGTGTATATCTAATGCTATTCTCCTGTATATGTATATAACCATTGATGGGACACTGAATGATTTAGTGTAGTATCAGAACAGGGTTATGAAATGAGAGTTTTGTCCTGAAAACATGAGTTAAACTATCATTTAAATAAATAATATACTTACTATGAAAGTTAAAATAGTTTCTCTTTTGGCTGGCTTCAAGTCATCATTCAGTGAATAGACTCTAACCTTTACTGTAAAAATAATTAATATAATAAAAACTGTCAAATATAAGGGTATTTTGATTTTTTAAAACAGTCATCCTATACATCTTATTGAAAAAGCTCATACACAAAAATCCATATTTAAAAGAAAGAAATGTTACTCTGTAAACACATATATTATTAAATATTCTTTTATTTTAAAGAGAATACACTGATATTTTCTTAAAGAACTATTTCTCCCAGTGGGTTTAAAGTCCAGTTCAATTTATAAAAATATATTTACATATAGCTGTTTGGGGATATATTTATAGTACAAAATTAGGTATGTCTGTAATTAGACCAGTATTTATCAAGTATTTCATAGTAGCAAAATAGTGACATCAACCTTCTGGTCATATGGGGGCATAAAATAATGTCTTGTATTAGGGTAAAAGATTTTAATGGAAAATTGGGAATTTAATGCAGACATTATATATTCTTCCACTATAGAAATCCAATAAGGCCCCAAATTAGCTCTTAGTGCAAAAGGCAGCTTCCAACTATGGGGTCTTACTATATTTGTTGCACCAGACCTTAACATTATTTTGTCATTGTTAAACGACTAATGGCAAAAACTGGATACTGTTCATTTTCTTCCTTTTGTTTCTGTCAATTAATAGACCCTCACTTTTTAAACAAAAGCCTTTGCTTAGCTTTCAACTCATAGCTGTTTGACATACACTGATCTAGTTCCTCCCAATGACACATTGTAATTTCTCTAGGGTATTGTTGGTGCTCAAACATTTCATAGCCAAAATTTTGCCCACATAATAAAATAGAACCAGTCCTATAAGCCAAATGCCTTTTAGAGGGTCAGTATTATGCAAAGTTCTGCAAGGAAGCCACATTGAGGTGGGTTTTTACTAACATCACAAAATACACATAAGATGCTCAGTAATTGTCCCCACCTGTCTGCCACCTTGAATCTTTCCTCCTGCTTATGGACACACCTGGGAACATGGCACTGGCTGTACTGGGCACCATTCAGACTTTTCTGTGTTTTATTTTTGGTTCATTGGGGAAAAAATTCAGATAATCTGCAATCAGAGCTTTAACTGGTTATTTTGACCTTTCCCCATCTAAAAGAAGAACCGTGTATATGAAATAGTGCTTTAACAGACACTTTCTCAGGTAAAAGCTCTTTGTAAGTGAAGTTCTATACATATCTGTGATCTAATTTATTCTCTGCTAAAATAGCTAATGACTGCAGCTTGAATTTGTTTTCTCAGTGTGGGGGTTAGCTCCAGAGTCAATGAAATTTTTCATGAACATGACTCTATAATACATTATTTTCCAATTGCCAAAACAGTATTTGCAATTAAGTCTTGTATTTGTTTAATAAATTCAAACACAATAATTTAGAATGTTTTTTTAAACAAGCTTTTTTTCTACTTAGAACTGAGAGAACAGATAATGTAGTGGGTAATTTTGCAACTCATTAGCAGTTTTTCTGTAAATTAAACATTAAAATGATATTTAAAAGATATTACAAATTGAGCCTCTTTTGAGCAAGCTGGAAACCTGTCTCTCCTGAATTTCCTGTGTTACAAAGCTCTACCATATAGTGTCCATTTCCCCCAGAGAAAGAAGTGTCTCATCCTTTACCTGACTGCTGGGGAGTGTACACAGGTTTGTCTGTATGCAGGAAGAGAAATCCATTGTCATAGGTTACTGGCATTTTTTTTGATTCTGAAAAATGCTTCGAAATAACTTCCAAGTACACATGTGAAACTGAATCTTGTCTTCCAGACAGTTGTTTGGGTTGTATCTGTAAAAGAAAATGTTGATGGGAAAGAGTATAAGAATTCTAAGCTTATAAAACATGACGATTTTCTCAAAACCATTGTCATCTCATCAAAACCAAAAACGAGTGTGTCTCTCACCATGTACGAAGTGGTCCAGGGACCAGAAGAGTAGATTAATTTTGCCCAGAGTCCTTCAGTGTCTAACATCATCATCAAAATTTAACTTTGAGAACTGAAAGTCCTTTGGGTTCCATGTTTCCTTCGGTTTACACACATATAATAAAACAACTGCTCTAGAAGCTCATAGGAAACCTTCACTTCATCCACCCACTGGATTAATCCCTTTTCTACTCACTGGGTACAACATCCTGATGAATGCTCTGGACACTGTATTACGTCACACACTTCTGCTCCCATTATAAGGCATGCTTACATTTTTTGTATATAATCATAATTATCCCCTTTACATTCATTGACAGGTGAATTTAATACATAAAATATGTAATAAAAGGCAAAAAGTTCCTAATTAAAACATGGAGTGAAAATTAACCACTAAAACCAACCACACTGGAATGAGGTATGTAAGATTATTGTAGGATCTCAGAAAACATAATAAAAATCTATAAAATTCTGTACTCAGATTGCTTTGCGAGAGTCTTTAAGTTCTTTCTCCACTTTTGAGAAGCAAGCCGTGGAACAAAGATGATTTATTATAGGCATGACATGTAATGAAAAAGATTTGCAGCTGCAGTCAATCCTAACTCATCCTAACTGATGAGGAGGTAGTGGCAAAACATCAAATACTGGGCAAAGCATGCTGTTACAGTGTCAAGATAAAGTAAAATACTTAAGATATATATCAACTTGTATGATTCCCTCACCTTCATCTACTTTTTAACATTTTCTAAGAACTATTCAGTAGCAGCATTGATTCATTTAAATGTAAAGGTAAATAGCCACACGTGACTAGGGGTTCTTGCCTCTTAGATCAGAGTGTCTACTGAAAATAACACTTTTGGGAAATAAATTTTAATTCTTAATAAACCTAATAGATGAAAGTATTTGTTAAGAGAGGAGAATACGTGTCATCAAACATTTTAATGAAAGATTTCTACGTTTGGCTTGAATTCATTTGGATTGATGTTTTTTTAAATATGAATAACATATACATTGCTTTTAAAGGATAAAAAATTGGGAAGACTCTCAGTGTTGGCACTTTATTATTTATAATATGATAAAAATAATTTGTAGTGTGGTATGTTTTATGTTTATATACAAACATAAAATCAGGTGAAATTTTATGCTTCTGACTTATAAATAATTAAAAATTAAAACAAATTTACAAAAGAAATCAAAATATTAAAAATTAATACAAATAACTTGAAGCTCTTTATAAAATTTCAATTGTGATTTCATTTTTTTTTTTTTTGTGGTACTGGGGATTGAACCCAGGGGCATTCTACCTCTGAGCAATACTCCCAGTCCTATTTTTTATTCTTGATTTTGAAACCAGGTCTCACTAAGTTGCCCAGTGCCTTACTAGGTAGCTGAGACTGGCCATAAACCCGGATCCTCCGGTCTCAGCCTCCCAAATGCTGGGATTATAAGCGTGCACCACCATGCCTGCAATTTTGATTTCTTTATAATTTTTTTATTTCTTTGGAGCAACACTGCTCTAAATGAGCCTCAGAGTCACTTCCAACTTTGTTATTCTTTAATTTTTCTGATTTCTTATTAAGTATCAGAACTTTTATTAAGAAATGAGGTGCAAGCATGTCTCTAATCTGTACTGCACTATTTTAACAGAAGGAAAAGTTACTTGATCAAGGTTGATCTTTCTATTAACTGTGAGTTGCCAATGAGAGCTATTCACTTTATTATTTATTTATTTATTTTTTGCAGAACAGGGGATTGAACTCAGGGGCATTCTACCTCCGAGCTATACCCCCAGCCCTATTTTTTACTCTTTATTTTGAAACAGGGTCTCACTAAGTTGTAGAGTGCCTTCCTAGGTAGCTGAGGCTGGCCGCGAACCCGGATCCTCCGGTCTCAGCCTCCCAAATGCTGGGATTACAAGCGTGCGCCACCATGCCCAGCTAGCTATTCATTTTAGCAATCAATAATTTTATTAGTTTGGAAACTGTAACTTTAGAATATTGGAGTTTAAGCAAATAAATGTTCAATAGTGTCTGTAGATTTTTGTGAGCAATGAACTGTACATCCGTATGCACATGATATTTCTCTATTTCTTTGTAATTATAACTTTCATGGAAAAAAGTACTTCGAAACCATCTCCAAATATTTTCACAATTTTATTTTCCAATCAGAACATGAATATTTAATTTGGGCACAGTGGCACACACCTGTAATCCCAGTATTTAGGGATTGCCAGCCTGGGCAATTTAGTGAGACCCTGTCTCAAAATAAAATAAAAAAGTGTAGCTCAGGAGGAGAATGCCCCCGGGTGCAAGCCCCATTACCACACACATATACACATAAAATTAATTGAACATTCATACCGATTGTTCAAATCAAATTGTGCTCAAAGACAGAATTTCCTGTTTAGAATTTTCTGTTTCACTTCTACTATCATTAGTGACTGATATTCATCTAATAAACAGTGGTAGAGTGTTGCAAATGATCAAATCTCTGTTACCAAATTCAAACATTGTATATACCTTTATCAAATATAGTCTGCATGAATAAAGAAAATGAAGGATCAATACATACCGTTAAGATTACAGAGTTTTGGAATTTATTTTCTGGGGCTAAATTAACATAGCCTAAAGAGTAACTGAATTTCTTATCAGGATAACTCTTAATAGAGATGGTGGCACTAAATGCTTCAGTGTACCCATACACTTGAATGACAATATTTTCAGATGCTCCCACACGAAATACTTTTGGTGCTGTAATGACGTATCTGTTAAAATAGGAAAAGAAAAAGTATCTTTATATGACATTATTTTATATCCCTGAAATTTTTTTCCCTCACTCAAGAGATTCAATTTTAAATAGACACAGTTCCACTTACATTGATGTTTTGAAAGCCAATTTTGTTTTGTGACTCTACGGCAATTTTAGCATAGTTTCCAAGAAGAAAGGGTTTGCAATTCAGACCTGAGAAACAGAGCTGGAGACTTGGTTTCCATTTAGAGAGGAAATAATGGAGCCCCCCTGGGCGACTGCAGCTCAGGATGACCTGATGGGGTCACGGGGACACCAGGCAGTGGAGACACTTCTTCTGAGAAACAGAAGGTGCCACCCATTGAATTTCAGCTCTGCCCTCTGCTGCTGGCCCAGTGATTGAGGTCAACTCACTAGCCTTCTCTGAGGCAAAAGTATTGTTTCTGTGAAACTACGTTTTTGTGCCAGGCTGTGGTTAAGGGTTAAATAAGAACACCTAGCACGCAGCATTACTTGGTACTCAATAAATAAGAAGATTCACCAATTTCACCAAGTTAGTTGAAAGGAAGTAATCTTAGAAATATGTTATCCTAGTGAGCAGATAAAGACAAATGTATAATACAAGTGAGCTGGGGGGCTGCGTCTGGAAATGGAAGCAGAGATGGGGGTCCTTGAGGATATAATGATAGTAATAACTTCCATACAAAAATAAGGATGGAGCCGGGCATGGTGGCGCACGCTGGTAATCCCAGCATTTGGGAGGCTGAGACCAGAGGATCCAGGATTGCGGCCAGCCTCAGCTACCTAGTGAGGCACTCCGCAACTTAGTTAGACCCTGTTTCAAAATAAAGAATAGAAAATAGGGCTGGGGGTGTAGCTTGGAGGTAGAATGCCCTTGAGTTCAATCCCCAGTACCAAATATAAATAAAAATAAGGATGGTAATAGTAATTGAGTAGTTTTCATATATCGGAAGCCATATTAGCACTTATATTGAACTTTTTAAATCTTAAAAGCCAATGATGTAGATACTATGATTATTCCTCTTTTACATGTGATCAGAGGTCAATTTGCTCAAGGTCACATGCCTTAGAAGTAAATGAGTCAAGTCTCATTTACTGAGTCTCTCTCAGGTATGTGTTATGTATATAATTGAGGTCAAGGTTACAAGCAAGGTTCAAACCATAGACTGTTGCCTCAATGTTATTTTTCATGCAATTTACACAAGAATGGAATGGAACCTATACAAGCCTTTGAAACTCAAATTTGAAAATGTGTCATTTTTTGCATTATTAAATGGAAACTTACAAATATAATAAACTAGATTACTAATTACATATCAGAAAAGTATATAATTTGAATAGTGACAACTGCATAAGAAGTGTGTATCAACCCAAAAGGGCATAGCGATTGACTAATTCAAGTGGCCCGATAGTTTTGGGGTATAACCACCATCCCTCTGGACAAAATTGTTGCAGGTTCCTACAAACATGATATTTGTGTGTGTGTTATTGGAGTTTGAACCCAGGAGCATTCTCCCTCAGAGCTATACCCTCAGCCCTATTTTATTTCTGGTTTTTGAAACAGGGTCTCTTTAGGTTGATGAGAGTCTCAGTACTTGCTGAGGCTGTCCTCAAACCTATGATCCTCCTGTCTCAATCCTCCCAAGTATTAGGGTTACAGGCCACCACACCCAGCCCTTAAAAATAGGCAAGTGTTTAGAAATGATGAAATTAAGTTAGCAGTAAATAAGTCCTTTAAAACATCAGGCAAGTCTACTACACATCGCATTTGGAGTCACTTAGAGGCAGGTTGGAGAATCTATGGACTTCCAGCCTACCATCATTTCACCTCATTTGCTTAACAGGCACTGGAGGAACTGAGAAATGGTAATAAGCGTTTGCTGTAAACTTGCTGTCCTCAAAGCACCATTCTAAACACTTTACATATGAAACTTGACATGGTTCTACAACTATTTGGTGAGGAGGATCCTATTATTGCTTCTGTTTTAAGATGATCAAACTGCTAATTAACTTGTCAATGTCACAGAGCTGGTAAGTTATAGAGTTAAGAATTGAACCTGAACGGCCTGTTTCTGAAATTAACACTTTCAATAGCTGTCCTAAAGTAAACTTATTAAAAATTTTGCAGCAGGGTATGATGGCACACGCCTGTAATCTCAGGATTTGGGAGGCTGAGACAGGAGAATCACAGGTTTGAGACCAGACTTAGCAACTTAGTGAGGCTCTCATCAACTTAGTGAGATCCTGTTTCCAAATAAATGGTAAAAAAAAGGGCTGGGATTGTAGCCTGAAGGTAGAATGTCATTGGGTTCAATCTCCCCCCCAATCCCCATCCCCAACACACACAAAATAATAATATTTTGCAATTGGAAAAATCTAGGGATTAAAAGCTACTTTAATTTTAGTATTCTTAAAAGCTGTGTGTTTTTCAGTTTAGTAACATTTTGAGTTGTCTATGTGGTTGTAGTGGTGAAACATAAAATATACAGGGTTTAGAAGCCCTTAAAAGAACGCCTTGGATAGGCCTGGTGGGGTATGCCTGTAATCCCAGTGACTTAGGAAGCTGAGAGAGGAGGATTGCATCTTCGAAGCCCACCTGAGTAATTTATAGTGAGACCCTGACTCAAAATAAAAAGTAAAAAAGGCTGAGGATGTAGCTCAGTGATAGAGTATCCTGGGTTCAATCCCCATTGCTGGGGAGAGGGGAAGATGGTCCTGGAATCAAGCATTTTCATACAAATTTTGGTTCTCATTAATATATCAGTAACACAATCTATCCTTATGAAGAATTTTCTAGTTTTGTTTTCTTTTAACAGCTGCAGAGGATCAGGCCACTAAGCTTGCAGAGGGGAAAGAATATTCCTTTGGCCTTTCCCTAGAGTGCATTTTTTTCCCAGATAAGTTTTATGGCTTGCTCCCTCAGTTCTTCAACCTCTGTCACCTCCTTAAGAGAATCCATCCTGTCCACACTTAAAAAAAAATGCCTCATCATTTCTTATCTTTTTCACTTTTCTCCACAAACTGATGATTACTTGTCTTTATTCAATATTTCATTGGTTCATTCATTCATTATTTACTTCGCCCACCAGAACGCAAGCTCTAGGAATTGCCTTTTCCCGTCTGCCACACGCTCAGTGTCTATCAATTGATATTTGTTCCCTCAACCAACCAAAGTGACTGACTACCAAGTTGTAAAAGGCACACTCTCACTTTCTCAGAGCAAACGAGGAGATACTTCTTATTAGAAGCCAATGTGGTATAGTAGGAAGAATCCCAAATATTCTTGGACAAAAATCTTGGGACCCTAGGGTTTAGCCCTAGTTCAGCCACTAATGTGAAGTCAATTAATCTTGAGTTTGAACTGCTTGTCTTTCAAAAGGGAATGAGTAAAAGCTACTTAAAAGTCACGGAGCAATTGTGGCCCTGTGATAAAATCTCAGACTAGAGATAGGAGAGTGCTGTAAATTTATAACATCTTAAGTTTATATATATATTTATGACAAAATAGGAAAAATTGAACAGGTAAACAGGAGATCTTGAACATTCTGCTTCTGTCTCTCCCTAGCAGGGTGACCTTTGTCCAATCACTATTTCTATCTGAACTTACCCCCACATATAAAATGAGTAGTTTCTATTAGATAATATCCCATTTCTTTTCAATACTCAAATATTATTTCTAGCTGTGAGATCACTATTTATAAGACACAGTTGAAACTGCACAGGATTTTGGTAACACTAAAGAATTAGCTCATAAATGTAGAAGTAATCATAAGAGTAGATGTCCAAATCACAGTATTAGAATTGATCCCCAAGTAAAGAAAACTAAGCAACAGGTACTAATAACAATAAATACCAAGAAGTTTATTATCTCGAGTTTACTTTGTGCTTTGTTTTGAAGAGGAATTTGAATAATCACTTATAAAAAATAGTCCCATAAAAGCTGTCATTTCACTAGCCACTCATCAAATCAAAATGCTTCTGTGACTTTCTCATTCAGAGACTTCCAGAAAAAGAAAGTTAGTTTCAAATTCTCACACAATCTCCTGAATTAACTTTTTCACTCATCATAACTAAGGCACATTGTAAAATGAAGATGGTTTCCTTTACTTACGTCTGTTCCTGTCCCAAAATTTTCTCCAGGAAAATTAAAAGGCAAAGTATCCCCCAAAGGCCCATGGCTAGAGGTAGTTAAAAAACATCACACAGAACCTTCTTGAAGAAGCTAGTTTTCTTTTTAGTGAACTGAGCCTGAAGAATGTGGGTAAATTAGTTCTCTGGTTAATTATTAACATCAGAAAGAGAGCTCTCTAAGTAAGAACACTAACATCAGACCCACAACACCTTTTCATGCTCAGGAATAAAGATAGGTGGTACTTTATAGGAATTCATACCCAGGGGACTTATTTGTATGAACAGAAATGAAAGGACTGTGAAGCGGGGGTTTGGCACCATGGCTCGACACTAGACATCGGGAAGCTGCGTTGCCTCTGCCCTTTCTTCTCTAGACCAGGAGGGCGTTTGCTCTGAATTTTGTAACTTTTCAGCATGCCCCTGGGCAGTCCCATTTGTTTCTGATTCTGTTAGAGACCCCCGCTGGAATCAGTTGCACATTGAGATGATTTTAGAATGGGTCTGAACTACAGAGAGTGATTACACAAGGTGATTCCTTTACAGAGAAGACTTGAGTGATGCCATCCTTGGTGCTGGAAATGGTCCAAGGATAACCAGCTCCAGAGGGCATCCCAGAAATAGCTCCTTGTTTCCCCAATCTAGAGAGAAGCTGCTCATTAGGTGGAGAAAAGATTGTGACCAGGGATGAGGAAGCTGTGCTGAAGATGTGGCGTCATTTTCTAAGTGGCCGAACACGTTAGTGTTTAGTAGAGGATGCATATCATATTAACTCACATGCCACTCATTCCGAATTTGCATCTTTTCATACGTGGAATATCTGTATTTAAAGAAAACCATATATACCAGTAAAGATTTTAATATAAGAGCTCAAGAAAAACAAAGCTTCCTATAACAACTGAGTATAGTAGCTAATTTACAAGTAAATTAAAATTAATCTTTAAGACTTTTTTCTGGTACCGGAGATTGAATCCTGGGCTTTGCACATGCTAGGTAAGAACTCTGCCACTGAGCTATGCTCGCAGTCCCATTTTTTAGATTTGTAATTAAGTTTGGTTTTAGAATGTTTTATATTCATTAGAAATTTTTTATTTATACCTTTCTCTTATTACTCATTTCTACCATAGTACACGATATGCAGTCTTTTTCAAATAAAACAGATATACCTAAGTACATTTCTGTAGATCAGATACACATGGCATTTCTTGCTTGGAATTAATGATGTTCTCCTTACTGACACTTTCATACTGAATTTTTCAGGGGAAAGAGTAGTACACAAAAAATTTCTACAAATTTCACTAAAGTTATCTCTTACATATGTCATTGAAATGGCAAAAATCCACCCCTATTGTGTGACCATCTGGCCCATTTATTTCAAAAGGCAATCTGTAAAATGATTAATCCGAGTTGCGAAAGATGGGGCAAATTAAAGCAAACATAGTGCTTTTGCCCTCACTTTCGGGAAAAGAAACTTAGGAGAGACCAATAGCACTCCAAACAACACGGGTGATGTTGGGTTTCAAGTGCAGAGAAGTTTATTTGCTTGTGCTTTAGGTTAAATGCTAATAAATGGTATTTGCAAACCATTGGCATGTTTCTCTGGTAGAAAACATTATAAGAAGGATGGATTTCAAAAGTTCCCAATAGAACTGAAGTTCAACAATTAATAGGTTTTCAACTGTGTTTTATTTTTTTTAATCTATCTTCTTAATGTAATTCAAAATGAATTTTTCCTTTATATTTTAAAATGTGACCTTGGAGCGAGTCTTTGTTTTTATCATTTTGTTTATAGATCATATTTCAGCCCGACATGGTAGCACAGATGGGCGTGATGGCCCACACCTGTAATTGCAGTACTTGGGAGGCTGAGACAAGAGGATCACAGTCTCAAGGACAAGCTAAGCAAGTAACAAGATTCTCAGCAACCTAGCAAGACCTTGCTTCAAAAAAAATTTTTTTTAGAATATATATGTTTACTAGTGCATGATAGTCTCACCTCATCATGTAGTTCAAAGTGATAGGGACATACATGCACACAGCACTTAGTGAACTTCCCTCCCCACTCCTTCCTCCTCCCCGTACATGATATTAAAATGGGCATTAATAATTTCATATATGTATATAACATCAAGGGAAGTGTTTCCAAAACAAAACAAAAAATTATAAAAGGACTGGGGGCTTAGCTCAAAAATAGAATAACCCTAAGTTCAATCCTCAGAACCACAAAAAAAAAAAAATTAAAAAAGAAAAGATAAAGGAAAACATATTTCTAAAAGAGGGGATTCTTGAGTCTGGCAGAAATTCTGAGAGTCATTTAATCTTCCTGCCAATTCTACCTTGGTTCTGTGCTCAAGATGGAGCCCAAGCCGGGCGTGGTGGCGCACGCTTGTAATCCCAGCATTCGGGAGGCTGAGACTGGAGTCTCCGGGTGCGAGGCCAGCCTCAGCTACCTAGTGAGGCCCTCCGCAACTTAGTGAGACTCGGTTTCAAAATAAAGAATAAAAAATAGGGCTGAGGGTGTAGCTCGGAGGTAGAATGCCCCTGAGTTCAATCCCCAGTACCACACACACACAAAAAAGATGGAGCCCAAATGGCCTCTGGCCTGCATGGTCCTCCAGCCTCTAAGTTCCCATGCTTCAGTCCAGCCAGGTATGAATTACTTAGGATGATTCCCTGAAGTCACCATGACAGGAAGGCACTCCAGGAAGGGTAATAATTTTGTGTCTTTCAAATGGGCATTCTTTAAATAGTAATTTCATGCTTAGTTAGGAAAAAATTTCATGGAAACCAATTTTCTATGAATACAAACTACAGATCTCTCTTTATGTATGATAAAAAATTTTATTGTGTGTCTATGATTTTCAAAACCAAGAGACATGTAGGGGGAAGTATTCATGGCTTATAAATCCAGAGAATTTTTAAAAAGCAATGTTTTGGAGCTGGGCGTGGTGGTGCACGCTTGTAATCCCAGCATTCTGGAGGCTGAGACCAGAGGATCTGGGTCTGCGGCCAGCCTCAGCTACCTAGTGAGGCACTCTGCAACTTAGTGAGACTCGGTTTCAAAATAAAGAATAAAAACAAAAAATAGGGCTGGGGGTATAGCTCAGAGGTAGAATGCCCCTGAGTTCAATCCCCAGTACCACAAAAAAAAAAAAAAAAAAAAAAAAAGCAATGTTTTGTGTGTTATCGTGTTCAGAAATTCAGCATGCCAGCTTGCTACCTTCTGGTGCCTGCTGCCTGGCGAGGGTAAGAGAGATCTTATAGCTCATAATTACCCTATGTAATTTGCTTCTGTCTGTTCTGAGCCTGGAGGCCATGAGAATAAGAGGCATCTCTCCAGAATTAAATCTTTCTAAATTGAGACTTGAGAATCATGTGAGGTATGTTCCACAGCAGTAGGCAGGCACTAGGTGATCTGAGGAGGAACAATATTTGCTCCTAAGTCCACTTTTTGGGTCAAGCCCATAGTCTCATGCCTTAATACTATCATTCTCAGTTTATTATTACCCACAATTTGGTGTGTCTTTGGAAATATGGGTAATATGTGGATCAATGCTACAAGCTCTGCAGAACACAGTACATTCACAGTCTTTAAGTGTTTCCCTTTAACATCAATGTCAAAGGGAATCTTGGAATACAAACTACATCCAGTTGGGAACCTTCTAAGTAAATATCTCTCATTAGTCAGTTGTCTTGGTATATTTGTGTGTAGGTGTATACATTTAAATGGGTTACATAATATATTTAGTTACAAAAATATTCATTGAAACAAAATCTTACAGGGAAGTTATATCTATATCTCAGAACACATTGTCAAGAAAAAGCCTGCACATAAAAGTAGAAGAGAAATTCATCCCAACAGATATACAAATCTCAACATAGGAATACAAGATATATGAAAAAGAAAGTAACATGACACCTCCTAAAGTTCTTAATTTACCTGAAACTAACTCCAAAGATATTGAAGTAGGTGAAATTCAAATGAGTCATTATAAAAAGATCAATGAATTTCAAGAGTACACACCACACACACACACACACACACACACACACACACACACCCCTGAATGAATTAGTACAGGATATGAATGAAGAGATAGAGATTCTGAAAAAAAGAACCAAATAGAAACCTTGGAAATTAAATACACAATAAGTCAAATATTCAGTTGAACATCTCTCTAATACAGTGGACCATGTAGAAGAAGTGGATCAGGGGGAATGAGGGAAGAGGAGAGAGAAAGAAGAGCTACTGGAGAATGATATTGACCAAATTATGTTTTGTACATGTCTAAGTATATGTCAATGAATCCCACTATTACATATAATTATAGTGCACCAATAAAGAAAGAAAATTTAGTGGTGGTGCACACTTGTAATCCCAGTACTTGGGAGGCTGAGACCAAAGGATCCAGGTTCACCGCCAACCTCAGCTACTTAGTGAGCCCTCCGCAACTTAGTGAGACCCTGTTTCAGAATACAGAATAAAAAAATAGGGCTGGGGGTGTAGTTTGGAGGTAGAATGCTCCTGGGTTCAGTCCTCAATACCACAAAAAAAGAAAGAAAATTTTAAAAATGAAATTTCCCAATGAAAATAATTTTAGCAAAATAGAAATGAAAACAGTGATGTTTAGAAGTATTTACCTGGTATAGAAAATTGACCAAAGAATGAAACTGACAATATATGGGTACCTTGAGAAATTTTCATCAATAAAAATATATCAATATGGGTTATAAGTGCTTTATGAATTTAAATATTCTGAAAAGACACTTATCTTCATAAACCTAATATCATTTTAGGGTTTATGAACCCAGTATCATTTGTGGGTTTCCAAACACAAGTGATATAAAGGAATGGATCTCTGAGCAAGTGACATTTAGGCTAAAGGCAAAGGGAAGAGAGGTTAATCATATGAAGAATGGCATGCAGGGAGCAGAAGCATCTTGTTCTCATGGTTATAAAGATCCTGGTGAGTTCAAGGAACTGAAAGATCAGTATGACTGTAGGCCACCTGATGAAAACATAGGGAGGTTCAGGATGGCACGAGAACTTGGGGCTTGGATGTTGTTGTGGGTGCAATAGGAAGCATCAACAATTTATAAACAGGGATGGTACATGATCTAGGTTATATGTTAAGGAGATAACTTTTTATACAGGGTGGAGAGTGATTTGGAGCAAGGCAAAATGAAGATGAAAGGGCTTATTAAAAGGCTATTGAAGTAATCCTGGCTAGGAGTATTGGTGGCCTGTGCTTAGGTAAGAAATGAGGGTAAGAATAACAGATCAATTTTGAAGGTAGAATAAACAAACATTTTCCTTTCTTCTTTTTTCTCCTTTCTTTTTTCTTCTTTCTTCCTTCCTCTCTTTCTTTCTCTTCCTTCCTTTCTCTTTCTTTTTCTTTCTTTCTTTTCTTGTATTACTGTATCTAGGGCTGCCCTACCACTGGGCAACATCCCTAGCCTTTTTTAAGACAGAGTCTCACTATTTTGCCCAGTATGGCCTTGAACTTGCAACCATCCTACTTCAGCCTCCCAAATTGCTGGGATTACAGGTGCACCTGGAAGAATCAGCATCACTTTCTAATCGAGTGGGTGATTTCTAGGTTTCTGGATTAAGTAGTTAGATGGTAATATCACTTTTAGAAATAGAAGAATTCTGGGTTTTCCTTAGGACATGTTGAGTTTGAATTGTCTATGAGGCAATGACATGGAGCCAGAAATATACTTGGAGTTCAAAGAGAAATGGACTAGAGAAACTGGTTGAGCATCCTTACTCTGAAAAACTGAAATCCAAAATGCCCCCAAATACAAAACATGTTGAGCACTGACATAATGCTCCAAGTGGAAAATACTGCACTTGACTTCATGGGATAGGTCAGAATTAAAACACAGTCACATAAAAATATTGTATAAAATTACTTATGGCTATGTGAGTATATTAGTCATCTTTTCATTGCTATTACCAAAATACTCAACAAAAACAACTTAAAGGAGAAAAGATTTATTTGGCTCATAGTTTCAGAGGTTCAAAACATGGCTGGCTGACTCCAAAGCAGAAACATCATGGAGATAGGGCACGGCAGAGGAAATCTACTCAGCTCATGGCAGGTGGGAAGCAGAGAGACAGATGGGAAGGGGATGGGGCAGACACAGTCCTCAAGGCCATGTCCCCACTGACCCACTTCCTCCAGTCATGCCCCAGCTCTGGATCTTGTTGCACCGGGGACCAGGCTTTCAACACATGAGCTTTGGGGGGGGGGGGCATTCCATATACAAATTATAACTCTCCATTCCTGGTTCCCAAAAGCTCATGCCCATCTCAGTGCATTCAGTCCACCGCCAAGAATCCCCAGTCTTAACAGTTCCAGCATTGCTCAAGAGTCCATGTGCCAAATTTCCATCTCTGAGATGCTCCTGCAAAAATAAAAAAAAGCAAGTTACACACTTCCAATATATGATGGCACAGAGTAAACATTCTCATTCCAAAAGTGTGGAATAGGGACATAGAAAGAAGGCATGAGAGCAGAGCAAGACAGAAACTTAGCTGGGCAAATAGTAAGTCCTTAACTTCATGTCCAGCTCTCAGGCACATGGTGG
>PVLC010024126.1:0-24981 GCA_004027655.1 Graphiurus murinus
CTCCTCCTCCTCCTCCTCCTCCTCCTCCTCCTCCTCCTCCTCCCCTGAATCCCACTGCACAGCAATGAAAGGTGAAATGACCAGCATATGTGAAGCACTTAGTACAGCACTCAGCACTGCTTGGTGAACTGTGATGATTCCTCTCCCAGCTCTTGCCGATCTTCCAGGTTCCGCCCGTCTACCTCCCTAAGTCCCATCCTACCTGGAACAGTGGGGCATCTCACAAACCCACCTGAAAAGGGGGCAAGAGGTTCCTCCTCCCCGCTGTCCACCCAGGGTCCAAGGATGATCCGAAGACTTCATGTCAAGTCCTGGCTGCCGACTTCGCTTGTGACGTGGGTCTGCGCCTCCGTACCCTCACCTGAGGAAAAAAAAAAAAAAGGGTGACGTTATCCCCAGAGGTGGCTCAGAGACGGCAGGGACGTCTTAGTGAGTTGAAGCGCCCAGCACTTGGCCCATAGTCAGCTAACACTTTGAAGCGAGGGGAAGGAGAAATGCCTGAGCTTCGGAGAGCTCGGGCCGAAGACGGGCTCCTCTAGCCCTTTGTCCCTCGGTGCTCCTGGAAGCCAAAGCCCTGTCCTCCCGGTGCCCCATCTGTGGCCACCACTGGCACATTCTGCCTCCTGGTGGAATTTCACAGACACAGCCACGAGAAGGGCCAGTCTCAGAACAATTCCTTGAGCTCCCTAATTTTTCCCCCCCACCTCAATAAGCCCTAGTCCAGTGACCCTGCTTAAAATAGCAACTCAAAACCCAGCCGTTCCCAAGCCCTCTCAAGTTCTCTCCAGTTTTTTTTTTTTCCTTTTACATTGTACTGGTCAGCTTTTTTTTTTTTTAACATATTATGCAACTTATTTATTCTTAGGCTTACTGTTTCTTTCTGTCTTGTCCCTTCCACAGTTACAGCAGAAATTATTTGGTCGGATTCCATCCCACGTGCCTTAAACAGCCAGATGCGGGAAAGGAACACAGTTAAGTATTTCTCGAGTGAATGGGAGAGGGAATGAATGAATGTTGTCTCTTGTCACGTGCTATAAAATACTTGGGAACCTTGAAGAGATGGGTGGTGGGGGGGTGTTTTACTGTACTAAATACAGGCATGGAAGAACAAATCCCTCGTTGTTCTTTTTCTAACAATGCAAACACTGTACACGGTCTTTCAACAACTTGATCTCTGGTTCCTGTACAGAGGACCCAAGCAAACACCTCCTCCCTCGCTTGGTCAGCAATAAAAATACAGCAACTTATGTGCAACCTTGGTTCGCACCTTCCCAAGCAGGCTGGGAGTGTGTGTGTGCGCACGCACATGCATGAGCCACCCAAGATTTTGAAGGTGAATAGGGTATAGAAGGAAGAGTTTGTGTCTTCTCTGAGATGATTAGGGGGTCAAAAATTTCCAGGAGCGTCATCTTTTTTTTTTTTTTTTTTTTTTTGCAGTCCTGGGGATTGAACCCAGGAGCATTCTATCTCTGAGCTATACCCCCAGCCCTATTTTTTATTCTTTATTTTGAAACAGGGTCTCACTAAGTTGCAGAGTGCCTCACTAAGTAGCTGAGGCTGGCCTCAAACCTGGATCCTCTAGTCTCAGCCTCTCAAGTGCTGGGATGACAAGCGTGTGCCACCACGCCCGGCTAGCTTCATCTTGCATTTTTTTTTTTTTTTTTTTTTTTTAGCCAATGGGTTGTGGGGAGGGGCACTTGAAACCCAGGGTTTTGGAAAGCCCAAGGGGATGGGAAGATGTGGATGAGAACAGAGCTGGCTTCAAGTCTCATGCAGCTCACTGGAGCAAGCCATTGCATGAAGCTTTGAAGTCAGAGCTGGGCTCAAATCCTACCTTCGGGACCAGTCGTTTTTACCACCCCCCCCCCACCCCCAAGTCTCAACATCTTCAATGGGGATCACTGTTGAACCAGCTGAGAACCAAATGATGGTGAATCCACAACACAATTAGTGGGGGGTCCCCCAAGCCCTAGAACCCCACTCTTAGAGGCACTTTTCCTGCCTCATCTGCCTTCTCTCCTCCGGGGGGCGCTGCGTGGCTTCCAAACAGCCGCTTCCTCCTCTCAACTGTGGCTTCCACATCTTCAGCTCCGGTTTTCCTTCCTCTGCACCCTCTGCTGGAAGAAATGTGGCATTTCTCCATACTTCCTAGCCAAGAGTTGCTAAGCACGGGTAATTAATTGCGTGCCACAAGGCCGGGCCGGCAGGGTGAGGGAGAATAAACTACCAGCACAAAACCCTCAAGGGAACCTGCCGGAACCCAAATAGAAATGTGCCGTGGGACCCCCTGGGTGTCCAAGCTACCTCCTGGCCACACTTCCAGGCCCTGCGCTCCCTTCCCTCCCCTGCTTAACCATTACCGCCCTCCTTAAACCTTAGTGTTTTTAGTTCTTTAGCCCCTGCCGGCAACTAAGGAGGCAGTTGCATCTGGCTCTGCATTTCCAAAAGCTCATGAGTGGCTTCGCGGTAGAAGTTCTGTGTCCAAGCAGCCTCAGCCTCCAGCCTGGCCAGGCAGCTTTGCAGACAGGTGGGGACGCTCCCGTCGCCCCCCCCCCCAGCAGGATTAGCTTCCTCTGCTCTCTGTGGAAGGAAGGGAGAGGGAGAAAGGGTTGTGCCCCACTGTTAGACTTGTATCACATTCTTGGTACGAGAGAATCACGCTTCTGAGAGCAGAGGGCAGAATGTAAAATCACAAAGCTCCTTGATCGAGACGGGGTAAATAAATGGTGTCTTACCTGCCCCCCCCCCCCAACACACGCACAAAGCCAGGACTGAGATGAAGACTCGGGCACAGGTAACTTTATTGGGGGCCCAGGAAATAGGAGGAGGGACCCTGACTTGCTTACTAAGTATTGTTCGGCTTTGAGGGCAAGGACTTCTCAAGCTCCCCGTGCCTCCTGGAACCAGTTCTTTTTCTGCCCTGGGGGAAGGGGCAGGGGTGACACTTGCTGCAGACCTATCCCAGATACAAGACACTTCCCTGGGTCCCTCGGTTTTCAAAAGTACCAGGGCTAGGGACAGTTCTCTTCGCCCACAGACAGGAAAACTAAGACCAAAGATCAAAAGGTGTTTGTTTGCCAAGGGTCACTCAACCACCAAGGGGAGGGGAATTAAGCTTGGAGTCCACGCCTATACATTTCTCAAATGCTTACTTCTCCATCACACGAGACAGAAAGCAATCTCCATCCAGTCATGGAGGTGACGTATCTTGCAGAAACCTGGACTACAGAGGCAGCAAAGTTCCTACAATGACTCGAGGGCTGTTCTACTCCACAAATGTCTTTTTTCTCCTTCCTTCCTTCCTTCTTCCCTCCCTGCTGAGAATCTCAGTCCATTTTTACTGCTTGCAGTCCCCACGGCTAAGAAGCAGGTGGTATTTACTCTAAGCCCACACAGGCCCGAGGCCCTCTCCGCCGCAGGTGCCCCTCCAAGACCCAGCAGGCAGATGGACTGAGAATTGGGAGTCAGAGAGGCTGGGATTAGAGACGGCCTTTGGTAAGCTTTGGGCAGCTGCACATTTACCTTGCTCAGCTCAACGTGTGTGCAACACGCACACACACACACACACACACACACACACACACACCAGCCATACCCTCCCCATCCCGAAGGATTGTGCCAAGCTGGGTGCAAAATTCAAAATTCACCCTTCCATCTGTGTCTTGATAGGTCGGGAGAAACCTTCTACCCGGACCAGATTCTGACCTCGTAGATTTCCCTGCATTTGGATGCGTCTCTGTTTTTTTTTTTTCTTTTTCTGTGAACTTTCCTTTTTTTTTTTTTTTTTTTCCCTCCCAAGGGTAGTTGCATGAGTCACGTACTGGCTTAGCTTCCCCCAGGTCATCTGATTTCCATTTAAGATGTTGCTTTTGCTCCAAGATGCATTTTCTTTTACAGCTATTTTAGTCGGACGTAATTGGTCTGGTACAGCCCTCTCTCGTTAGACTTTTATGTTCCTGCTTGTTTTATAAGTGTGGGGTATTTGAGGTTTACTGGATGTGGCCAGTTCTTTTTCTTTTTTTTCCTTCTTTCTTCTTCCCTCCTCCTCCTCCTCCTCCTCCTCCTCCTCCTCCTTCTTCTTCTCCTCCTTCTCCTTCCCCTTCTTGTATCTTTCCTTAATTTTCACTCTTCACTCGCCTGTAAAAGTTTCTTGAGCAGCTGGCCTTAAATCTTCACGGCCACTTTGCTTGGCTTGGTTTCCTCTTGACTGAGTTTTACCGTTTCAGTCTTTCTTAATATGCTTTTCTGGTCCTTCTCTTGCTTTGGGGGGGGGGGGGGCTGCTAAGGAAAGACCGCTTTTCAGTCTCCTGGGAAAGAACTTCTATAAGTAGAGTGAACGTATGTCACACGTATTTTTGGACAGCCCCGTTTTGCCTGTTATCCTGGTGTCCAAACACCCTTTGAAAATGCCCTGGTTGGGTCACACGACGTGGACACCCATCTGAAACGTATGTTAGCTCCACCAGAGTCGGCACACTGAGATTTAGTGCAATTGGTTCTCATTGGTTCCAAGACAGAAGACACATCGCGCCCTACGCTGCCCTCCTGAGTTTACCTACAGTCTGGGAAAGGTCTCTGGCTTCTCTTTCTTTCCCTGAGGCTCTATGTCAGTGTGAAGTTAATGATTTACCGTCTTGTTAGATTTAAACTCCTGACCGTGCCTCTAGGCAGACCGTGCCAAAAGAAAAGACGTGGGGAGGCTGGGGGTAAGGGATGAGAAATGCTAAGGAGAGGTACAGTATCGTATCGTATCCGTTGATTTATTTAGACTAGGGTATTGAAATTAAAGCTGCAAAGTCCTGAGTTCTGTTTTAGTATTTTGCAAAATACTAAAGTAATCCATGCAAAATATTTTGCACAAAAGTAATTCATGCAGGAATTCTGGGGGAGGGGGACTACCTCCTTCCACTCATATATCTGAAAAGGCTTCCTGTGGTTGGTATGAATTCAAGCCCAGCTTCCACACATACTAACTTATCCAACCTTGAACAATTAGTTAAGTTCTCCAAGCCTTTCTTCTGCCACTTGAAAAATGTAGACAACAAATATTTAATCTCTTGGAATGTCGCGGGGCTTAAATAAGGGTAACAGATGTTTGGAACAACCGAGAAGTTGTGGTTACACAATATGGTGAGTGTACCTAGTCCTACCGAATTGTAGACTTTCAAATGATTCATCTTAGCTGGGCGGGGTGGCCCACGACTGTAGTCCCCGTACTTGGGAGGCTGAGACAAGAGGATCTCAGGTTGGAGGCCAGCCTCTGCCACTTATGCTGGGGGTGTAGCTCAGAGGTAGAGTGTCCCCGGGTTCAATCCCCAGTAACTCACACACACACACACACACACACACACACACACACACACATGCTACCATGAGGCTTTTTATGTTAGCGCCACTGTTAATGTTCCTGAATGTCTTTGGACAATACAGATATCTGCGCTTCTGAGCCTCGCCCACCGTGGGCTTCGGTTTTCCCATCTGTACAACTGGGAGCTGGGAGTGGTTCCTCCACGAGTCCTCGCCAGGACACGCATGGCCTTCCGGATGGTTAGATGGTGGTGTTTGGTGCTGAGAGCCTCCTGGGTGCTCCTTCTCTGGTCCATGCACGCAGCCCCAACCTTTGAGCAGACTGGATGTGACCCCAACGTCCACTTGCACACACGGGCAGTGAGGCAGGAAGCCGGCTTCAGCCCGAGTCCTGATGGGGAAACGTGCTTTGTAGACCTGCAGATTGTGGGGGCGGGGCCTTGGCCTATGTGGGCGGGGCCTTGGCCTATGGGGGCGGGGTCTTGATCTGTGGGGAGGAGCCTTGATCTGTGGGCGGGGCCTTGGCCTGTGGGCTGGCGCCTTGCCCTGAGGGGCGGGACCTTGTCCTGTAGGGCGGGTCTTATCCTGTAGGGTGGGACTTTAACCTCTGGTGTGTGGGGGGCATGGCCTTTGACCTGTGGGGCAGGCCTTGTCCTATGGGGCGGAGCCTTGTTCTGTGGGGCGGGGCCTTGACCTGTGGGGGCGTGTCTTGAAATGCACATTTTTGCATTTTTGCAGAGATAGACCTAAAGGAATTTTCCAGACAAAGCCTGCTCCAGGGGCGTCTGAGTATGTGCAAACAGACACAGGGGAGCCGACAATGATGGGTCAGCTGCACGCAGCTCAGCCAGGCCCTCCAGGCCCCTGAGCAGCCTCCTGCCAACTCTCCCTTCACTCACCACCCTCCTGGAATAACAGCACGAGATGCAAGAGCGATGTCGTACTGATACGAGGAAAGAAGACTTAGCAGCACAACATAAAGGATAGCATTGTCCTGCAGAAACATAGGTCAAGTGAGACCAAAACAAAAACCCAGAAAAAGCTAACAACCTTTTCAGAAATGTCAATTCCACGATTGCTGTTGTTTCTAGACCTCGTGGGAATATCATCGGCAGAAAAAATAAACAACAGCCTCTTTCATGGAGTTTGATGACTAGTGAGAAAGACAGTGAGCAAAAAAAAAAATGACACACGTGAATAATTAAATAATTACACCTATGCACAGGACTGCAAGGGGTTAATGCCTGCTAGATATATTTTTTGATGTTGGGTCAGAAAGCACAATTGATTCCCCTATATGCTAGTGATGAGGTTACTGTCTCTGAGCTCCAAATCCCTCTCCCGGTTCTGTTCTCTGGTTATATGCGGGCGACATTCCTCGGACACCTCTGTCGGGATTCCTGCTTGGAAGGCAGGAAGAAATGGGTGAAGGAAGCAGGGGGCTGTGGAGAGGGGCTTCCTTCTGTCTATCTGCCTCTGATCCCCATGAAGGTGGTCAGTGTTAGCACTTTAGCCAGCAACAGCAGTGGCTGCAGCCTCTGGCCCTCCTCTGGCATCCCCCAAACCAGCCCTGGTTCCCCTCAGAGAAGCCAGCAATCACAGGGCTGTGCCCTCTTCCTCTTCCTCTTCCTCTTCCTGCAGCTTCTCGGGGCTGATAAGCCCAAACTCTTGCCTTCTGTTTCACCAGCCCTTGGGGTGAGCCCAGGATTATCTGTTACCCTTGAAGCAGCATCTGTGTCCTGAGGCGTCTACTAAATCACCTGGGTTCAGATACCTTGTGAGTTTTGCTTTCCCAGTGCGACTCTGCCTGCCCGACACAGGTTTCCCTCTGCACCCAGCTTCAGCCAGAAGAGAGGTGTGCACAAGATCCCCCCCAGTCCGCTGACCAGGACACAAGCAGACAGTGGCTCTGGCTTCTTTAGGAGGGCAAGCTCAGGAAACAACCCGTGTCTGAGACAGAGCCACCACCAAAACCAAGTCCCTGCCCACTGGAGGAGGACCTGGACTGCAGCAAAAACCCAAATGCAAAGGAGTCGGATGGTTGGGCAGGCAGTACTAGTTTCCTGTGGCCTCTGTAACAAAGTATCACAGGCTGGGTGGCTTCCAGCAGAAATGTATCCTCTTGAAATTGCAGAGGCCAGAAGTGTGAAGTGAAGCTGTCAGCAGGGCTACACAGGACCCCCTTTAAAGTTTCTAGGGGGTAATCATTCCCAGTCTTTTCCAGCTCCTGGGGCCCCCAGGCATCCCTCGGCTTGTGGTCGTATAACTCACTCATATAACTCCAGCATCTGCTTTGAGTTTGTATTTCTCTCCCTCTTCTTTAACATCCCCTCCAGGGATAACTATCGCTGGAGTTGAGGGCCACCAGAATCATCCAGGATGGCCTCACTTCAAGATCCTACGAGAATTACATCTGCAAAAACCTTTTTCCAAAATCAGCTCTGGGTCTCTGTCTTTCTTCTCTCTTTCCAGTTCCTTTAGCGTGAACTCTTATTCCCAAGTCACACCCAGTAGTCCCGCCTCATTATCCAGATCTCAGTTTGAAGATCCCTCCACCGGGCCTGGTGGTGCACGCCGGTCATTCCGGTACTTGAGAGGCTGAGACAGGAGGATGGCAGGTTAGAGGCCAGCCTCAGCAATGTAGCGAGACCCTGTTTCAAAATAAAGCATAAAAAGAGCTGGGGATATAGTTCAGAGGTAGAATGCCCCTGGGTTCAATCCCCAACACCCTTAAAAGAATCACCAGACCAAGTACAGGGTCATCTGCGGCCCTAGGGGAGGAAGTGGCCTGCCCATTTGCAAGGTGTCCCAACTGCGTCCTCTGTGCCTCTTGTTTTTAGGAATAGTTTTTTGGTGGTACTGGAGATTGAACCCAGGGGCATTCTACCTCCGAGCTACACCCCCAGTCCTATTTTTTATTCTTTATTTGGAAACAGGGTCTCACTAAGTTGCGGAGGGCCTCACTAGGTAGCTGAGGCTGGCCGTGAACCTTTGATCTTCCTGTCTCAGCCTCCCAAGTACTGGGATTACCATTGTGTGCCACCACACTCGGCTAGGAAGAGGGTTTTTTTATTTGCGGTACTGGGGATTGAACTCAGGGGCATTCTACCTCTGAGCTGCACCCCCAGCCCTATTTTTTATTCTTTATTTTGAAACCGAGTCTCACTAAGTTGCGGAGTGCCTCACTAGGTAGCTGAGGCTGGCGGCGAACCCGGATCCTCCAGTCTCAGCCTCCCAAATGCTGGGATGACAAGCGTGGGCCACCACGCCAGGCAAGGAAGAGTTCTAATCCCTATCTGCTCCTCTCATTTAAACTACCACTTCCATGCACCCAGCTCCCTCTCTGTGACTTCAGTTGCCTTAATTTAGCCCCACAACCACTCTGTGTGAATTGGGTACCATTAGAACCTTCCTCTGAGAGCAGAACCACCGGCTGTCATAAATGTCGGGTGATAGGGGAAAGTTAGAGGTCCCTTAGAAAATCTGATAAGATCACAGAGATGCTCTGAGAACACAAATGTGTATAGCTCCACCATTGTACTTTCACCGGTGTTCATGGAAACCCATAAGTTCATACGTGAAGTTTTACGCAAACTCGAGGTTGAGACTCCTGAGTAAGGAAGTCGGGCTCCAAGAACCAGCAGCAGCAGCAGCAGGAACCTAAACACCCTGTCATTTCTCAAGAGGTGACAGTCAGTGCAGACCCAAGAACAAACAGATGGGGCTAGGAAGCTCGCCCCCATAAAGACGGCAGAATACAAACTTTAAGACTGTCACAGCTCGCTGGGCTTGGTGGCACACACTTGTAATCCCAGCATTTGGGAGGCTGAGACTGGAGGATCCAGGTTTGAGGCCAGCCTTAGCTACCTAGTGAGGCACTCCACAACTTAGTGAGACCCTGTTTCAAAAATAAAGAATAATAATAAAAAAAAATAGGGCTGGGGGTGTAGCTCAGAGGTAGAATGCCCCTGAGTTCAATCCCCAGCACCAAAAAAAAAAAAAAAAGACTGTCACAGCTCACTGGGCTTGGTGGTGCACACTTGTAATCCCTGTTCTTGGGAGGCTGAGACAGGAGGATTACAGGTTCCCGGCCAGCCTCAGTGACTTAGTAAGGCCCTCTGCAACTTAGCGAGACCCTGTTTCAAAATAAAGAATAAAACATAGGGCTGGGGATGTAGCTTGGAGGTAGAATGCTCCTGGGTTCAATCCCCAGTACCACACACACACACACACACACACACACACACACACACATAAATAAATAAATAAATAAAATTTTAAAAAAAGATTGTCACATCTGCCGGCAAGACTTCTGTAACATTGGAGCAATGCTTTAGGAAAGATCTGGAAGTGAGAGGGACCCAGTCCAGAACTTTCACATCACGCCCTCTCGGCTGGGACACAGCCCAGAGAAGGGCGTCGTGCGTGTGTGGTGCTGGTTTGGCCCTCAGCATGGTAGAACACCCGGCATCGCCACAGCTAACTCTCTTTACCACGGACCACCATGGTTCCCTGCAGCCTGAACAGGAGCTGCCGGGACCTGGCAGGCCCAGGTGCAGAACAGGCACGGTCAGCTGTGGGCTGCAGACCAGGGCTGAGCCAGCGCCCACCTCCTCCTCCAGACTTGTCTGTTTTGATTATCTTTCCATGTAGAGCCAAGAGGGAGCCCCGCGACGGGCACTTGACCAGGAAAATTAAGCGGATTCAGCCTTAATCTAGTCAACTGTGGAGAGGCCGGGCCTCCGAGCTCTTTAATTTGCCGGTTTAACCCCATGCAAATGGTTTAACGAGACCGATAATCGTTTGTTTAGCGGGGAATTAAGAGAAATCCGGAACTGACATTTCTTCCGCCCTACAAGGAAAGTATTCATCCAGTTGTTGTGATAGTTTGACATTTTATTTACACCTCGTTAATGTTCAGGCATAACTCTTATCTTAATTACAGGTTTTACATACATTTGAATAACGGGAATCTGGAGCGCTGAATTCTATTTTCCAAGAGAAAGGAGGCCAAGGTTGCATTTTGTAAACGAGCCAGTAGATGGCAGTGTCTGACAGATTTTGATTTTTCTGCCCTCAGTAGAACTTTTCAAAGACCACAGCAAATATATGAATTAAAAAAAGAAAAAAGCTTTATTCACTTTTTACCATTGCATATTACAGTGTAATCCAGCTGTTTGTATCCTTTGGAAAAGTAAAATAAAAATGATTTACTTAGTTTTTCTAAATATCCCAAATAAAAAGTTTGATTTATGTCAATAAACCCATACTATAATTACAGATTAATCTATGGCAATTTAAATGAATTTCCACAAATGAGAATACATTTTTTTGGTACCAGGGGCACTGTACCTCCAAGCTATGCCTCCAGTCCTTTTTTATTTTTAAATTTTTATTTGAAACAGGGTCTCACCTTGTTGCTGAGGCTGGCCTTGAACCTTCGACCCTCCTGTCTCAGTCTCCCAAGAGAATCATTCTTCAAAAAATGAGTCTAAGCCGGGCGTGGTGGTGCACACTTGTAATCCCAGCATTCGGGAGGCTGAGACCGGAAGATCCGGGTTCGAGGCCAGCCTCAGCTACTCAGTGAGGCACTCCGCAACTTAGTGAGACCCTGTTTCAAAATAAAGAATAAAAAATAGGGCTGGGGGTGTCGCTCGGAGGTAGAATGCCCCTGGGTTCAATCCCCAGTACCACGAAAAAACAAAACAATCCCCAGTACCACGAAAACAAAACAAAACAAAACAAAAAACACCTGATCTAATGGAAGTGTTCTTTTTTTTTTGCCTCGAGAATTTCCAACAACATTATTGTTAGATTTTTACTACTATTTCGATTTCAAAGCTCACTATTATCCTGTGCCAGGTGACACATTGCAATCTGTCTGCCAGATGCCCCCGTTTCCTCAAAGACAGCTGGTAATACACCGTACAAGAGCTGTCAAGTAAGCCGGGCGTGGTGGCGCACGCTTGTCATCCCAGTACTTGGGAGGCTGAGACCGGAGGATCCGGGTTTGTGGCTAGCCTCAGCTACCTAGTGAGGCACTCCACAACTTAGTGAGACCCTGTTTCAAAATAAAGAATAAAAAATAGGGGCTAGGGGTATAGCTCGGAGGTAGAATGCCCCTGAGTTCAATCCTCAGTACCGCAAAAAAAAAAAAAAAAAAAAAAAAAAAAAAAAAAAAAAAAAAAAAAAAAAAAAAAAAAAAAAAAAAAAAAAAAAAAAAAGAGCTGTCAAGAAGAAAGAGCTGAGAGGGTGCCAGGTCTGGCGGGAGCCCCCGTTTTGCTTACTCTGATGATAAAGTTATCACTACCTTCTTATCCTCCCCTTTATTGCCTGTCTGGCTTACACCATCTGAGTATGTCCTCACGGAACCCCAGCCCCCGGGCGCCCGCTGCCCCGCACAAGGATGTGTCATCTGGTGCAGTCTTGGCACCTGCCAGTTCCAGTTTTTCCCCGGCCAGCTTCTCTTTCACAGTGAATTGGAAAGAGGGAGGGACAGCTCGGTCCTTGTGGTCAGCTCTGCCTCTGTCACTTTGATGCTGAGGTGTAGCCATGCCCATGGCCGGCCCCAAATCTTTGTGGCTTCAGCTTTCCATCCCAGGGTCTCAGGCATCTTTCGGGAAGCTCTCTGGTGCCGTGCGCTGCTAACCTGATGTCCTAGGGCACCAGAAGCCACCCCCCTCCTCTAGAGTCTCCAGAGCAGGTGCTAACCTGAGACCAGGACTGGGTCTTGTCCCTGTCGGTGGCCGGTCACTCCTAGCCCCAGGGTACGTGCACGGTGCAGCTGTGTCTGAGGGTGGGGTGGCCAGAGCATGCTGCTCCTCCCTGGAGCACCCGAATTCCTCTCCACGCCACCATCCAGCTTCCTCCTGTGTCTGCCGAGGGCAGGTGGCAGTCAGCTTCAACCCCTTCCCAAGGCCAGAGGTAAACGTGTCTTCTGGAGGGGAAGGAAGAGACCCAGCGTGCTCCATCTTGACCAGCAATGTGGGAGCTGCCAGGACCCCTGGCCTCGCTTGCTAGATATCACCCAAAGAGGGCTTCACAGACTGACAGACGGCCCTCCCTGGGGAGGGAACTAGGGAACCAGCTAGAGCTCGCACCCCAAGCAAGAGGCAGAATCCCCCTCACCTCCTGGTGAACTGGGAAACGAAGCCAAATACAATGGGATACATATTTTAACATTTAAGCCATGGAAACACCCCCCCCCCCCTTTTTGCAGTACTGGGGATTGAACTCAGGGACATTCTACTGCCGAGCTATACCCCCAGCCCTATTTTTTATTCTTTATTTTGAAACAGGGTCTCACTAAGTTGCAGAGTGCCTCACTAGGTAGCTGAGGCTGGCCGCGAACCCGGATTCTCCGGTCTCAGCCTCCCAAGTATTAGGATTACAAGCGTGCGCCACCATGCCCGGCTTTAGGGCTGCTCTTTTACACTTCACGAAGTCAATACAATTGCAATTTGCCTCTTGAGATAGATCTTCGGTAATCCAATTGGTCCAAGCGTGCTATCCTTCATTTGCTACGAGTGGCTTTTCCTGAACCCCTGGCCAGGGTACATTTTCACCACTATCGATTTTGGGGTGTAGTACTGGGGACTGAACCCAGGGGCATTCTACTCCTGAGCTATACTCCCAGCCCCATTTTATGTTTTATTTTTGAAACAAGGTCTAACTAAGTTGACCGGGCTGGCCTTGAACCTGCGATCCTCCTCTGTCAGCCTCCCAAGTCCTGGGATACTGTTGACTTTTTTTTTTTTTAAGCAATCCACACTTGCAGCTTTTCAAGGGTCTTGGACAGGATGGCCTTCATGAGCTCTTCCTTTATTAAAAAAGGGGGAAAAATTAAATATTACATCGCCAGTTGAGTTTTAAGACCAATAGAATCCAAGCGGGACTGAATCTACCTTTTAATCTGGTTTCATAGGAAATGCTGACATTTCACGGGTTCCTGGACGTATCCTGGGCCGCACTGCCTGGGGGACAAGCCTCCCCCGTCCTTGTCAGTTCAGAACCCGCACAGCCGCAAGGCCTGGAGCCCCAACCTTCACACTATCGCCTGAGTCCAGCTTATCCTTCTCAGTGTGGCTCCTGGGGGGTCTTTGAAGCCAGATGGAGCTGGATTCCATGAGCCAGCAATCCCCCTGCCCACACACACATGCTTCCCAGCACGTAAGCTGAGCTTTTCTGGTAAAAAGGAGACAAGAGGGAGAGGTGCCGGCTCCCCCAAAGCCGACAGCTTGGAAGAGACAATGTGTGTGGACTCACACATCACAGGGTGATTCGGCCCGGTCCACACGGCACAGTGCCCCCTTTGACCGTTGCACGCTGAGATTCCTGGCCCAGCACTGGACTGCCCAGGCTGGAGACCGGCCTCTGCATCTGACCAGCGGGGAAAGGAAGGACTGGGAGTATATCTCAAGTTAAATACCCAGTTCCAAAATAAATAAATAAACAAATAAATTTATTTATTTATTGCGGTACTGGGGATTGAACTCAGGGGCATTCTACCTCTGAGCTACACCCCCAGCCCTATTTTTTATTCTTTTTTTGGAAACAGGGTCTCACTAAGTTGCAGAGTACCTCACTAAGTAGCTGAAGCTGGGCTTCGAACCCGGATCCTCCAGTCTCAGCCTCCCAAACGCTGGGATGACAAGCGTGCGCCACCACGCCTGGCTATAAGTAAATATTTAAAAAAAAACAAAACCCCACAAAAGTTGCCATTTCACTCTGGCTGATAAAACACCTCAGTAGAGGCATAAAAATATATTCGGACATGTAAGAGAAAGCTTGGCTAAATCTGGCTCAGGACATCCATCGGGGAAGGCAGGAAGGAGGAGGTGGTATTCGAGCCTGGTGTTAAAGACATATAAACCCACCAGGGGCGTGGGGTTGACCACAGGCTTCCTGGGGGGAAAGGACAGCAGGATCAAAGGCCGGGAGCTGTGGACAGCCGGAGTGAGCAGTACCGGCATCCCCCGGCGTGTGATCTGGATCGGTTCCAGGCCCCCGCTCAGAGGCCCAAACCCAGGGATGTATAAAATGGCATAATATCTGCTCATGACCCCTGGGCACCTTCCTCTATGCCTTAAAATATCTCTGGGTTTCTTTTGTGTGTGTGGGGGGGTACTGGGCATTGAACCCAGGGGCATTCTACCTCCGAGCTACACCCCCAGCCCTATTTTTTATTCTTTATTTTGAAACAGGGTCTCACTAAGTTGCGGAGGGCCTCACTAGGTAGCTGAGGCTGGCCACGAACCTGGATCCTCCAGTCTCAGCCTCCGGAATGCTGGGATTACAAGCGTGCGCCACCACGCTTGGCTTGGATTTCTTGTAATACCTAATGCAACGTAAATGGTTGTTCTACTCTGTTGTTTTGGGGATAAAGAAAAAGTCTGCATATGTTCAGTGCGGATGCAAGATTTTCCTGGAGTTTTCTGATCTGAGGTGGGTCGCATCTGTGACACAGAGCCTGAAGACACGCAGGGCCGGCTGTCCCAAGAGTTTACTGGGACCAAAACAGAGTGTGTAAGAGAGAAATATGCTGCCGGGGGATCCCAAAGCACCCAGACTTTGTGTGTGTGTATGTGTGTGTGTGTGTGTGTGTGTGTGTGTGTGTGTGTGCGTGTGTGTGTGTGTCCTGCAGACGTGAAGATCAGCCTGCATCTGTGCATCCAGGGCGCTGCTGGCTGGGGATTTCAAGCATGGGAGAGAAACAAAAGCAGATTCATGTTTTACAAAGGTAATGACACGTGTCTGTGTGATTAAAAACAGCCCCGAGTCTTCCTCATGTCAAGGAGACTATAATCGCACCCCACTTGCCTTTGCTATACACACACGCACATGCACACACACGCACACACATGTGCACACACATGCATGCACACACGCACGTGCACACACACATGCATGTACACACATGGACATACACACATACACACATGCATGCACACACACACTTAAACACACATGTACGCACACATACACACACAAACGTGCACACACATGCACACCCCCACACATACTCACACGCACACACACACATGCACACCCCCCACACACACGTGCACACACATACGCATACATACACATACACACACACACACACATACATGCACACGGTTCAATCAGTTTCCAGACTGCTCAGGCACAGTGGAAAGGGAAGTATAATTTGAGAGTGTTGCAGACTTTGATCCCCCACTGGGGGTGAACACGCAACATTAACAGAGGGGGATGTGAGCGTCGCAGATCTGAACCGAGGAAGAACAGCCTCTGCTTTGCACCCGCCGTGAATTAATACTTACCCCGAGCCAGGAGGACGCCGTGTGAGTTCTGAGTCGTTTGTTACGTCTGCTGTGGAATTCCAACCTGGATGGTGAACTTGGCGCTGGGGGGGGGGGGGGAGCAGGGCAGGGAGGGGAGACATTTCGGATAGCACAAAAAGAGGTGATGAGCCGGGCGTGCTGGTGCACGCCTGTCATCCCAGTGCCGGGGAGGCTGAGACCAGAGGATCCCAGGTTGGAGACCAGCCTCAGCAACTTAAGGAGGCTCTCAGCAACCTAGCCAGACCCTGTTTCAAAAATAAAACTGGCTCGGGGTGTAGCTCAGGGGTGGAACACCTCTGGGTCAAAATTTCCCACAACACGCACAGGCGGTGTAGACAGGCATCACATGTATAAATGCAGTCTGTACACAGTAAGGTTTTAAAAGGGCACGCGCTGAAACACAGCTGTGCACAATTTTCGCTGTACCAACGGACTTTGAATTTGCATTAGATGTCTGAAGTGAACAGCACTGGAATATGTAAAACAGTAAAATGCTCGAGTAAGTGTATTTTAAAAACTTCAGAGTCGGGCGTGGTGGCACATGCCTGTCATCCCAGTACTTGGGAGGTTGAGACAGGGGGATCACAGGTTCGAGGCCAGCCTCGGCGACTTACTGAGACCCTGTTTCAAAACAAATAAAAAAGGACTAGGGTGTGTGGCTTGGAGGTAGAATGCTCCTGGATCATGGATTACTGTAGGCCTTTCCTTCCCCTCCAGATATCTTGGGTGTCAGTCAAAGTTTTCGGCGAATTCTTTGGACGGTGCATTGTATTTGAACGGCCTTGATCCTGTAGCTGGTGGCAGCTGAAAAATATTGATAACTCGAGCTGCGTTTTGAAAAACTTTCCCAGAGGGCAGGATGCTGGGAGAGTGCTAGAAAGCTGTGCACAGTTAATGCTGGGGTCCTGGATAACCCCAGCTCTTGGGTCACGGTGTGGTCACTCCCTGGGGTCCTCCTCCCCCAGAACCCCCAGCTGCCCAGCCCGACAGGTGGCTGTGAATCTGCTGCCCGCTGGTGTCTGGCCAATCTCCACCGGTCAGTGGCGAGGGAGGACTGTGTGACCAGCACTGTCCACGGGCTCCAATTTCCCCCGGGAAGAGTGTCTTCTGAAACACAGGTGGCTGACCTCAAGGCCCTGATGAGAAACTTTGAAAGGTCAAAGGCGAGAGAGAGAGAGAGAGAGAGAGAGAGAGAGAGAGAGAGAGAGAGAGAGAGAGTTTTGTCTTACTCTCATTCCTCCTGTTGCAAATGGTGGAGCAGGGCAAGACATTGAAGACTCTGGAGGGGCCCTGAAAAGCACCCCAGCTTTCTCTTCCTCCCCCTCTCCACGGACAGCCCCCCCCCCATACACCCACACCCCAGAGCCGGAGGAATCTTGGTCTCACACACACCAGGATTCCAATCCCAGCTGGAGCCAGAGAAAGTTACTTATGATTGGCTACGTTTTATTCACAACTACAGATTCTGGGAAATTTTGAGCACTTGTGTTTTTTGGGGAGGGGAACTTTGCCAGAGACACTTAGAAACCTAAAGCTTCTAGTAGTCACGGTGAATCTGGCTAAAGAAGGGAGCGTTATCTCTGCTCTTTCAACGAAATCGCAGGGAAATCTTGGAGTTCTGCCCTTTTTTTTTTTTTTTTTAAAGGTCCCAGCCGCACCTGTGAGCTGCGTGCCACTGCTGTTCTTTGGTTGTTATGAAACTTAAGTTTCTCTTCAGATTGTTAGTCTGTTAGCAGCATATCCTGGCCTCACTAAGGAGATACTGTTTCTAAATAATAAAGAAAGGCGGGCGTGGTGGCACAGGCTTGTAATCCCAGCATTCAGGAGGCTGAGACTGGAGGATCCGGGTTCGAGGCCAGCCTCAGCTACCTAGTGAGGCACTCCGCAACTTAGTGAGAGCCTGTTTCAAAATAAAAAATAAAAAATAGGGCTGTGGGTATAGCTCGGAGGTAGAATGCCCCTGGGTTCAATCCCCAGTACTGCAAAAAAAAAAAAAATTAATTAATTAGTTAAAAATAAATAAATAATAAATAAAATAGGGTAGGAGTGTACCTTAGAGGTAGAATGCCCCTGAGTTCAATCCCCAGTACTGCAAAAAAAAATACAAATATATATATAATTACAAATATATATATTTGTAATATATACATATTACATATATATAAATTACATATATATAATTACATATATATGTATATTACCTATATATTTACAAATATATATTTGTAAATATATAGGTAATATACAATTATATATATGTATATATATATATACATATATATATATATATATATATATATATATATATATATAAAATAAAATAGGCTGGAGGTTGTAAGCCCCTGGGTTCAATCCCAGTAGAGCAGAATGAAATTTACAACCACATTTCCTCACTGCCAATGAAAGGGAGAGGGAGAGAGAGAGAGGGAGACCTAGTCAATAAAACAAATTAGGATCCGTAACATACAAAATTGAATTGCTCAGCAGAGTGGCCAGCCCCACTACTGCGGGCAGGTGAAACTCCCTGAGATCCTCCACACTCGGGATGCCCCTGGCTGGCCGGCTGGTCTCCTGCCAGGAGCAGTGCCCTGGCGACCTCACGCCTCCCTGCGGCTGTGTCCAAGGGCTCTGCCACCGCTGGCCACACAGAGAAAGGCCTCCAGCAGCAGCAGCAGCTGCAGCAGGAGCTGACCGGGTGCCTGTGATCCCGCCTGACCCTAAGCCAATTTTAGAAGACCTGAAAGAGCTAGCGTTCACATCCCTGGGGACTGCCTGGGGCCGTGACTCAGCTGGCGAGCCAGGCTGCACCTGCGTGCACCTGCCGCGGAATCACGCCTGGCATCTAGAGTTTAAATGACAAGCCGCTACAAGCAGCAGAGCCAGAGCTGAGAGGACCGTAGCAGGCTGGGTCCCGCAGGCTGCGAAATCAGGACAAAAAGGAGCTGAGGCTACTGGCGCCGACTCCTGAGTGGGTCACCCTCTTCCCTTTTCAGATCCCGTGCAGAAAGTCAGCCCTGCTGGGGGGGGGGGCGGGGGGGAGTGTGTGCTGACCGGGCATAAGATGCGGTTGTGGTTAGAGGTGGCGGTGCTATGATTGCCCCGGCTCGAGTTCTACCGGCTGTCTTCTCATTCCCTGTCTCGCAGGCTGCAGAGTTTTCCCTGCCAGCACGGTCTCAGGGCTGTGCTGGACCAAAGAAAGAGAAGGAAGAAGTGGGGCACCAAGTAGGCATGCATCAAGTGCAAGGCGGTGGGTGCCGATTGGCGGGTCTTCCCGGACCTCGGTGGGCCTCCCTTCCCTGGAAGCCCTCGCACAGCACGGATCTCCAGTCCTGAGTGCGATTCTGGTGCAGAAGCAAGCGACATCTTTCTCAAGCAACTCAGCCTGTCAACCCAGCCAACTCCTTCATCTGGCATCAACCAGAGGACCAGCCATCTGGTCCAGGACTGGAAGAAAAACTCACTGTTGGCCTTAATGACGGGCAGAAAGAAGTGGCAGCTTATGGCTAGCTCAAAGGATTTTTTCCCCCCAAGGGGATTTTTGCCTTTCTTCCATTTTTCTTCATTTACCCAGAGGGCATTCTACCTCCGAGCTACACCCCCCAGCCCTATTTTTTTTTTTAATTCTTTATTTTGAAACAGGCTCTCATAAAGTTGCAGAGGGCCTCACTAAATAGCTGAGTCTGGCCATGAACCTGCGATTCTCCTGTCTCAGCCTCCCAAGCACTGAGATTACAAGCCTGCACCACCACACCCGGCTCGCAGCTACTCTTTGCAAAATATTGCGTCTCCTCCGTCCTTTCATTCTCTTCTGAAATTTCTTATTGGCCTCATATGGGACCAGGTCAATCTATTCCCTGGGTATCAATTTCAGTGCCAAGTGTTAGAAGCAGGACAAAAACATTAAGTAGAAACTTACCTGCCGGCCTGGAAGGCAGCAACAGTATTTCTGGGGTGAGTTCAGAATGACCCAGGGGAAGCCCGGGTCGGGGTTAGGATGCTTTTAGTATATTCATGTGAAAGTAGAGAAACCTGAGAAGATTCTGGGTGTCGGAGTAGAAAACAACCCTCTCAATGCACGGGAGAGCACAGGGCATAATCCTCCCAGATAATCAAGACCCATGGACAAGGCACCCCCCACTCATCCCCAAAACACCGGAGTCCTTTTTGGAATTGTCAACCCAAGTGTCAGAAACCTCTTCTTAGGAAGCAAGGGTAATTTCCCTCTGGTTCCTGGTCGTTTTCTTTCTTTCTTTTTTTCTTTCTTTTTTTTTTGCAGTACTGGGGATTGAACTCAGGGGCATTCTACCTCTGAGCTACACCCCCAGCCTTTTTTTTTTTTTTTTTTTTTTTAACAGTACTAGGGATTGAACTCAGGGGCATTCTACCTCCGAGCTACACCCCCAGTCCTATTTTTTATTCTTTATTTTGAAACAGGGTCTCACTAAGTTGCGGAGGGCCTCACTAAATAGCTGAGGCTGGCCGCGAACCCGGATCCTCCGGTCTCAGCCTCACAAATGCTGGAATGACCAGCGTGCGCCACCACGCCCGGCTCCAGGTCGTTTTCTTAGCATACAAAGACACCGCACGCAGGCATCCTGCAACACGGTCCTCCTCGGATAAGTCCACGCAGGAGAGCGGAGTCGTGTTCACGTAGACACAAGTCCTCCCAGAACCTTCTGGGGCCAGGCATGAGCAGACGCCGGGACTGGGACGGAGAGTTATTTACGTTCTAATTTTGTTCCTTTCATGTCTGTTCCCATCTTTTCTGCTTGGCTGGCACTATTTAACGGCGGGTAAATGGACGCGGTCCTGTGCCCGAGACGGTCTTCCTCCACCCATCAATCATAGCATTGATTTTCATGACTGCTCAGCCTGCAGGGGCCTGGGTATAAATTTTAGTTGCAGAGCTCAGTGGCTCTGATGCACACGTTTACACCTCCAGAGGTTCTCCAGAAAGCAGCAGCAGCAACCTAAAACCTTCAAGTCAGCCGGGCGTGGTGGCGCACGCTTGTCATCCCAGTACTTGGGAGGCTGAGACCAGAGGATCCGGGTTCGTGGCCAGCCTCAGCTACCTAGTGAGGCACTCCTCAACTTAGTGAGAGCCTGTTTCAAAAATAAAGAATAAAACAGGGTGTAGCTCGGAGGTAGAATGCTCCTGGGTTCCATCCTCAGTACCATAAATAAATAAATTAAATAAATAAATGAAACCTTCAAGTCCACTTAAAAGTTCAAATCCCTAGCTGATTCACAGTCTCAACGGGATGGACCTGCCCTGCCATGCTCGTGGTTGTGGGTCAGAGGGGAGAGAAGTGAACTCGGATGGGCGGCTTTGAACCCCAACCGCTCTCCCTGGCCACCTCAGCAGCCCTGCACCTCAGCGAGGTCCGGTGTGGTGGTGCACGCCTGTCATCCCAGGACTAACTACTTGGGAAGCTGAATCGGGAGGATTGCAGAGTTGGAGGCCTTCCTGTAATTTGACAAAGGAGGCCAATGATAAACAAGTAGCAATAATAGACAACTAAGCAGGGCATAGCGGTGCACACCTGTGATCCTAGTCTTTGAGAGGCCGAGATGGGAGGATCAAAGGTTCAAGGCCAGCCTCAGCCACTTAGCGAGACCCTCGGCAACTTAGTGAGACCCTTGTTTCCAAATTAAAAAATAACATAGGGCTGGAGGCATAGATCAGAGGTAGAGTGCCTTGGGATTCAATTCCCAGTACCACACACACACACACATACACACCACACACCACATAACACACACCACACACAAAATAACCTTGGTATGAATAACATTTTGCCAGTTAATATCATCTAGAAATACCTGCAGAGCCGGGCGTGGTGGCGCACGCTTGTAATTCCAGCATTCGGGAGGCTGAGACCAGAGGATCCAGGTTCGCGGCCAGCCTCAGCTACCTAGTGAGGCACTCCGCAACTTACTGAGACTCGGTTTCCAAATAAAGAATAAAAAATAGGGCTGGGGGTGTAGCTCGGAGGTAGAATGCCCCTGAGTTCAATCCCCAGTACCGCAAAAAAAAAAAAAAAAGAAGAGACATACCTGCAGAAAGAGTTAATATTTATTTCAGTGATTTTCAAGCTTTCAGGCCCCGATTCACAATGAGGAAGGCAGTTGACACTGCAACTCGAGCTGCACAGCTAGACACTCGAACATATAATGAACAAAAATCCACGTCTCGCCAAATGATATTCTGGCATTTTGTATCCCGCTCTGTGTTTTTTTAGCGCTCGCTCTGTTCCATCAACCAAGTGCATCGCCTACTAGAGATACTGACTGGTATCCCAAGTGAGGTGGGCAGAGGGCCGACGGCTGTCCTCCAACCTGCAAATGGCAAATATCTCATAAATGTTCGCCCTTTCCCCAGTGGTCCTCAGTTATAAGAGCGCAGTACAAGTCACCTCCAAACGCCAAGGCGAGCACCAGTAAACATTTGACTTGTTTCACGGGGTCTATGACGGATCCTCCTTGGTGTTAGCGGACCAGCTCCATGGTGTGGGTCTTGTGTTCAGCCACAGGTGCAGCCTTCTCCCAGTGGCGGAAGACAGAAAGCCTGAGCAGGGTGTATGTCCCAAGACTTACGACTCGCGCCTGCTGATAGCCCGTTAGCAGGCGGAAATGGCAAGTTGCACTGGAGGGCTCGTGGTGAAGGACCAGAGCTCTGGTGATGGTTCTGAACCTCTCTCTGCGGGTCACAAGCTGCCAATGACTGACTCGTGTGGTGATGATGATGATGATGATGATGATAATAATAATAATAATAATAATAATAATAATAATAATAAATGTGCTTGACTGCAAGTGACAGGGACCTGTGCAGCTTCCAGTTTCATCTGGGAAGGCTTGCTTAATATTTCTGAGTTACGGCACGGCCGTGTATGGGGTGTCCTGAAGCCGTCTTTGATGCCCTGTTCCTGTCTATTAACCTTGTCATCCTCTGTGTTGGATCCATGCAGGAGACCACTAACTCCCCCACAAAGCTCTGTGCAGCAGCTCTAGTTTGTAATCATCCTCCCAGCTTGCGACGGGAAGGTGTTGGCCCCCCTGCTCCCAATCCCAGGAGAAGAGCAGGCATTTTCCCAGTGGGTTTGCCAGAAAGGTCTCTTGGCGGTGTCTCGCTGGCCTGGCCCGGGTCATATGTCAATTCCTGAACTGATGACAATGGCCAGGAAGACAAAGACTCTGACCAACGTGGGGTCAGCTTCCAAACCCACAGCGGGGTTAACTCTTCTGAGTCCCGTCGGAAGCGCTTGGAAGACCTGCCCAAAGGAAAGGATCTTGAATATAGAGATGACACCAATCCCCAGGGTGACGTTCTTCCCAGGTAATGGAAGAACAAGCAGAATCTCGGGAAATAGGAACCGCAAGGTAGGAGGTAGGGTTATTGACCAAAGCAACACATAGCACAGGCGCCGGGAGCCTGGGTGTGGACCCTGATCCTTCTGGTTTGAAAATCTGCACCTCAAGCCGGGCATGGTGGCACAGGCTTGTAATCTCAGCATTTGGGAGGCTGAAACAGGAGGACTGCAGGTTCACAGCCAGCCTTAGCTGCTTAGTGAGGCCCTCTGCAACTTAGTGAGACCCTGTTTCAAAATAAAGAATAAAAAATAGGATGGGGGATGTAGCTCAGAGAATGCCCCTGAGTTTAATCCCCAATACAAAAAAAAAAAAAAAGAAGAAGAAAAGAAAATCTGCACCCATGCCAGGCGCGGTGGCACACACCTGTCATCCCAGTAACTTGGGAGGCTGAGACAAGAGGATCGTGGGTCAGAGGCCAGTCTCAGCCACTGAGGCCAGGCCCTGTTTCAAAACAAAAAGTAAAAAGGGCTGGGGGTGTAGCTTAGAGGTAGAATGCCCCTACTGGGTTCAATCCCCAGTACAAAAAGAAAGAAAGAAAGAAAAAGAAAACTTTCATCCTTTTGGGGGCCTCAGACTGCTTGCTTACAGCAATAGTAACATAATTTCTGAAAGTCCAGTGCAGCACATAAAACACGGAACTAATCTTATTAAAATGGGAGAAACTATGAATGCCTTGCTTTCCACTTCCCTGGGTGGTGGGGGGGAGGGAAGAGAGAGAGAGAAATACAGGCCACTCTAGGAAATTTCTCCGGAAGAATGTTTTGTGTTTGTTTGCTTTTTGGCTAAAATAGAAACAATTAATTGCACAACCAAAGAATTTTTTTTTTTCCTGAAATGTGAAAAACTGTTTCAGGGTATTTTCCTATTTGTTCCAGGGTCCAGGAAAGTGCTCCCACTCCCCCCGACCCCCTCCCCACACCCACAGAAGGAATCCAAGGAGAACTACGATTGGGTGTGTTTGAGCCCTTCCCCACCCCGTTCCTACTGGCTCCTAAGACACTTTAGAAACCACCTTCTTGCCCCTCTCCCCACTCGCCAGAGAAGCCTGAAGTCCGCTCCACCACCATCAACCCTTCTTGAGTCCTTTGAATATAGAATTAATAGTGGGGAACTGTTTTACCCCCAAACAACACTTGGATGCACACTATCTTGGCCTATTTGGGGGAGCACAGAGGAGGAAGCTTCTGTCGCTTAGACCAAGGAGAAACTCTCCTCTCGGTGCCTGTGACAAACATGTTTCAGGTGTCTTCACCTGAAGAAGTCACTCCTTGGACCCTCTGAGGGCTGGGCCAAGATGACCATGCTCTGCAGCTTGTGCACCGCAAAGCCTGCAGCCCTGGAGAAAACACCGGCATGCCCACCTGAGGATGCTGAGTTTTGCCAGCGTAAAAAATGGCCAGGGCTCTGTAAAAGGTCTTACAGAAACAGAACGAATGAGTTTCGTTTCCTCTGTGGGCTCAGCAATCACAGCTGCTCCGCAAACCGCAAGCAGACTTATTTACTGCTCTGCAAACAGCAGCTGAAGCCCGTGACCAGGAGGAGGGAGCAGGTCTTTGTTCTTCTCAGCAGCTGCTGGGACTTTGGAGAAGGAGAAGCAGTCATCATCACAGACACCACGTTCCAGATACTCGAGCGGGAGGCGTGCACACTGCGCTTCAACCCCTCGCCCTGCAGTCGGCTAGAATGCACCCCGCTTTTGGTTATTTAAGGCATTAAAACAATAACAACTAGGAAGGCTGGGTGAGCCAACAAAAATGCCCCTTAATATAGAAGTTCTGCAGAGCCGGGCGTGGTGGCGCACGCTTGTAATCCCAGCATTCGGGAGGCTGAGACCGGAGGATCCGGGTTCGAGGCCAGCCTCAGCTACCTAGTGAGGCACTCCGCAACTTAGTGAGACTCGGTTTCAAAATAAAGAATAAAAAAAATAGGGCTGGGGGTGTAGCTCGGAGGTAGAATGCCCCTGAGTTCAATCCCCAGT
>PVLC010024127.1:0-24990 GCA_004027655.1 Graphiurus murinus
TAACAGTTCAATACATGAACAATTCTCTGGTAAAGGGATATCAAAATAAACAAGGAATAAATGTTTTTAGCTATTGATGATATATCCATTAGTTAACAGCCATCTCCATTCCAACTTTAATTTTACTACAGGTTAGGAAAAATTATCTACTTACTAGATGTTTACCTAAAGTTAACTTAGAAATTTTAATTAAATAAAATGAAAACCTAAATCAATGAAATATTATGTTTGCAATGTAAATTTGTGCCAGTAATTAGCCTAATTTGTTTTTCCTAATCTTTAAAATTTCTAATAGTAACTAGAATGTAAAAGTACCAAAGCTTCTAATTTTAGAAAACTACTTGCCTTATGATTGGGCACTAGCCTACAATCTGCTAGTCTATATTACCTTCTAATGCAAAAATTCTGAAGTAAGCAGCAGTTGGTAAACAAAAACACAGACATTTTTCAACTAAAAAGTAGTATTTTTAATATAGCCCAAACCTTACTAAATGCCACCTGCCTTCAATTCTGTGCTTCAAATGGCTGGAATGTATAACCTCTGAAGGTATGTTGTTTTATGAATATGTTCAAGACACACACACAAATTTGTGTGAGAGAGAATAAATAGAAATCATTAATAGCCTTTAGAATTTTAGTATGATTTATTTATACTGGGATCTATGAATTGGATCTTATATTTTAATTCAGAAAAAGCCTCAGCTTTTTAAAGTTAGTCCATAATAATGGAAAGATTCTTAGAAAATCTAATTTTCTGAATTCTTATTCACATATGGATAATCAAATTTGCTTTTTCACAGTAGAGAAAATATTAATAAATCTCTGTATAAAATTAATTTGTGACATTTCTTCTTAAGATCAGGCTCACAGCATACAAATGCCATATAACTTGAGATTGATAGAATTATTCCAAATGTTACTAAGAAGCTTTGTTATAGATGTTGATCATCTTGGAGAAAATTCTACTAATGTCACCAGATCACTAGACTCTAGTTATGTATGTAAATCAATAAATCTTAATGTATCATCCTTTATTTTTTCCACATAATTCTGAGATGCTTCATTTATGTTGTCTTATTTTCATAGTTTAGACAAAGAAACAAATAAACAAGTAATAAAAATCTTCTCAAGTATTAATGGTACAATTACATTGTAATTGACCCTTGATTTGAATATATATATATATATTCATATGTAATATAAGTATGTAATGTTGACTATATGTAAGGCATAATACTAATAGTTTCTCACCTAGTGAATTTCTAAAACTGGGTCCTCAGTGTTGACCTGACACTGGTTGCCGTAGTGATACAAGGACATACATTCCCATATGATTTTAATTTCCAATATAGCATTGCATTTCAGTGAGGTAAGCATGACCTTTATTTTTACTGTTCATAAGAGTTTCCTGTCTTACTTAGAGACTAACTACCAAAACACAAGAAATCAACTGCTAAACTACTTTCTGGTCTTCTGGTTTTCTGGAAGAGTGCAGAAAACCATGGGGTGGAAAAAATATTTCCAATACTTCCTTATAATCATAATGTATAAGGAAAATTAACAAAGGAAAAGCAGTAATTTAAATTATGTATTGATAACCAAATACACAGTTTATAATTTTTATTATATTTTAAATTCGATTGCATTCTTTGAAAATTCTAAGGGGAAAATTACTTTTAATGTGAAAACTGATAAATAAAAGTTAATTTATATTATTTATAGATGTGCCTTTTTATTAACCTATATGCAAACAAAAGGTATGTTTTTGCTTTATTTTGGGATAATAGTCAGCATTGACTATTGTCTTGAAAGAAGTAATTTTTTTAAATAAAATAAGAGTTTGATTTATGCATATACTTCCTTGAGATTGAATATCAGAAATAATAAGTAACAACAACAAAACTATATGTTTTCATCTGCTTTTCTGTGATGATATACAACTAAAAGTAGTGCCTCAGTGCCTTAGGTTAATAGACAATAAAATAAATATATTTCATGATTTCTTAAAATTTATGAAAAGGTAGATCAGAATTTCTTGACTGACAATATTTGTCTTTAATTCCTGTTATTTAACTATGGAGACAGTAGACCCACATTTCATTAGTGAAGGTCATTGAATTTATATAAAAGAGATTAAGCAATTGATAGTTCCAATTAGCTAAGAGTGACATTAGCTATGGCTGCTTTATAATCATCCTTTACTATTAAGCTGCCATCAGCACTTCAGAAAATATGGACTTGCATCATCAGAATTGGCCCTATGAAGATCACACTAAAATTAAACAATATAGCTAAAATTGTGTTAAAATGTTGAAGTGCTCACAACAAAAATCACGTATAGTAAGAAGCATGAAATAGCAATGATTCTATTACAACATCACAATACAAATATTCTAATTATGAACAAGAACAATAATAACAATAAGCCTAATGGGAAATTTGTATAAGGAATAAATGAGTTTGCAAAATCTATGTGAGATAACTTAAATGAAACAAAATATTCTTATTATCAAAGATACTCTATATTTCGTATCTGGAAATTGAATGCATGACTAATAAATTATCGAATCTCACATAAACTTGACTTGACTGTCACTGATACTAGTACAGTTTCAAGTTTAAAACTATTAGGAATAGAAGATTCTGAGTCAGTTAATCAAGATACACTTAACATTAAATCAAGATATAAGATTATTAGTTGTGAGAGAGAAACCATCATTCTGAATATCCATTGAAAGTCTACACTTAGCTGATTTTCTGACGAAGATATATAAGGACAAGTTGTCCAATTGCTAAGGAGCAATTAAATTTAGAAAATGTATTATAGGGCAAAAGCTCTATAGCCATATGATGACGTTAAACCAAACTCAACAAGCTTGAGTTCAAATCCTAGCTCTTTCACTTAGAAATTTTGTGACATTAGGCTTCCTAACTAACCTTTCTAAGCCAGACTACAAAACAAATAATATCAGCATTTAACTCAGGAAGTTGTTAAGTAGTTTGAGTTAATATTTATGAAACGTGTCAAAGTTCATGACATACTGTAACATCTACATAGCTGTTAAATCAAAATAAAATGAATAAAATCGGTTTGTCTCAGACATGAAAATGTGGGAAAAAAACAACATGTAATAGAACTATTACCAGGCACTAAATAGAGAGAAATCCATAGCACATTTTATTTAGCAGAGCATAGTAAAGTGGGTTAGAAGCTTTGGAGGTGTTAGGTGTTGACTCTTGACCTGCCAGTGAGGAGCTGAAGCATTGTTTAATGAGTTGATATGTCTCTTTATGATGAATGAAAATGCTCTTTTGCCTTTCTTTTGCATAAATGTGGTCAAAAAGGGTTTGTGGGTTTTGCTTACTAATTTGCTTAGGGCACCTTCTTTGCAAAAATTAGGAACCAACTGACATCCATCACCAGAGGGAACTGAGACTTTGAGACCACCTGCTACTTTGACACATCAATGTCAACCTTTTGGAAAGTGTCTAAGCCACAGGGGGTAATGACCAGGTGTGTGGGCATATTTTGCCTCTTCATTTCTGTGTTTGATCTGATTAAAGTGCAAGTAGATTATTTTAGAATTTTTTTTTTTTTTTTTTTGATGAATGCACTTCTCACATTGTGTTTCACTGGTTATTCTTGAAGTTAAGTTTAGAAAAATGGCTATACTGGAGAACAATTTTGAGAAATTCCTGCTTTTGTGTTAACTCTTAGACTTTTCCTTTTAAATTGTAGCTTTCATTCTCTTCTTTTGTATTTATGTCTATTAGCACATTTCTAGCACATTTTAATTATTTTTCATATTTTAAACTCAACTCTTTAAAGGTAAAGGCTCTATTTTCATCATATCCCATTTAGATTAAACAATAAACATGTGATGGGTAGAGTATATTAACCTCATAGAGGAAAGGAATTGTTAGATCCACTTAGAAATTTGGGTTTATGAGCACTGTTATTCTGTCAACAGAAGTCTACCGCTAAAGCGACATAACAGTAAGAAGGCATAATATTTAAATAGAAAGACTATTTAGAAAGACTATTTTTAGGAGGATGAACAAGAATATGTTATATTATCCCTTTATATGAAAATTAAGAAGCAAGTGTATTTTCAAAATGAAGACCAAAAAGGAAACTGTGCTTTTAAGAAATAAATCTTTTTTCTCTGTGAATTAGGTTTTGAAGGATTTTTCTCCCCTTTGGGTAGTTGAGACCATGTGCAAATGAAATCAAACCGAGTTTTGTCTTTTGAGTGGACCAAAGTTAGTCTAGTAAAGGCTCACCCAAATAATAAGCCCCCCAAAGTCTCTATTACTCATATCTTGTTTCCTCATGTTTTACTCATAGTACTGCAAAATGCAATCATAAAACAATTTATATTATCTACACTACAGTGTAATTAATAGGGACAGTGTCATATTTATCAAAGATAATAATGTCACTAAAAGTCCCTTTTTGAAATCAAGCCTTCTGCAAAAAGGAAAACCTGATTGGGAGGAGGGCCTGAGAACTATTGTCATTTTTTGTTCTATATCAGTTGAGCTGACATACTTTGGAAGGATAGCTTATAGACAAATGGAGACGGGGTGGGGGCAGAACAGGGCTCACTTGATTAATGTCTCTTTGCTGGAACAGACCTTTAAAGTTAAGTCTTCTTACCTTTTTTCTCTCTTTGGACACATTATTTTTGGTGAGCAAAAAATAAAGCAAGTTATAGGAACTAGACTAACAATCATAGTTAGGTCTTAATCTTCAAAATCTGTTCCTTCCATGAGTTTCTCTCTTTCAATAGATATTACTTCCCCAATATGCCAACGGAGAATCAAAATATGTAAGAGGTCCTCTTTGATTCTTGTTTACACTCAAATGCAACCTGATGTGTCAGGACATTGGTTGACTTTATATTCCAAGAAAAAAAAATGTGAACACAGAGAATGGTAAGGAAATAGTTCTAACAAATTTTATAGAAGCCCATTAAATAAAAACATTTAATAAAAAAAGATTACTTCTTTCTTTTTAACATATATACATGAATAAATTGATATGAATTTAAATAAGTAATTGTAAATGTAAGAAATAAACAGTATAATATACATTATGTAATAAGTGTGCTTATGAATGAAGACCATAGATTAAATTTTTATAAAGCAATGCAGACTGAACAAATGAAAATTAAACAGTGGTATACGTACTTATGGCAACTCCCCTAAACAAAAATGCAGGTATAAAGAGGACTTCTGCTCAGTACATTCTGCATAGCTGTCCAGTGATGAAGACTTTCTTCTAATTATATGCGTATGAATGTTTTGTCTGTGCTCTCTAAAAAACATTTTTAAGTTGTGTAAAAAAAAGGACCATAGACTTGGGTGTACATTCATTACATTTTACTTATTTAAATACTATCAGACCTTGCTAGGAAAAAAATTGAATGATCAAATATTTTAGTTGTAATTCACATATTATTAATGAAAAGTATTTACAAGGCTATAACCAAATAGAATATTTTATAATTTCATATATTTTATCCAGACAAAATTACCTTATTACCAAATCTGGCATACTTTTAAAAAATTATCATTTGTTTAATTATAACTAAAATGTAGTAACAAAAAAATAAAGAGCATAACTTTTGCCTTCTAATTTTATCATGTGTCATGCACTTTTAAAACATCTAGAAAGCCTAGATGTTTCCAACAAAGACTTATTTCCCACTATTCATACTGTAGCAAAGAATAAACTGCACACACATACTTAACAATGGCTATAATTTGAAAGTGTCTTCTAAATAGGAATATTCTGGCCTAGAACCTTTCCCCCTTTCTATCTTATCAACCCAAGAGTCATATATGTGCATCTGCAATGCTTAGAACTTTAATGATTTCTCTTCCTAAGTGGTTTTAAGTATAGTCTTTCATATGAATTTTAATACAAAGCGTACTCAATGTATTTGTTTACTACTTTTGTTATATACTGGAAACCTCTTTACTATCTAGAAAGACTAGATATTGTAAATTAGGACTCATTTGTCCTTTGTATACACACTGTGTAACAGAAAAGTAAAATAAAACACACAGACATAAGGGACAACAGTGGTCAATCTTGCTTCACCAAAAACACATTGGTATAAAGTACTTTGCATTCATTCCTTCCTTCCCAGAGCCAGCACAAATACAATAACATGGACTGATCAGAGGAGTGGTATGATCATTTCATTTTCAAAGAGAATATTTCATTATGATTTTTTTTTTGTTGCTGTACTGGGGATTGAACTCAGGTGCATTCTACCTCCAAGCTGTACCCCCAGCCCTATTTTTTATTCTTTATTTTGAAACAGGGTCTCACTAAGTTGCGGAGGGCCTCACTAGATAGCTGAGGCTGGCCTGGAACCTGATTCCTCCTGTCTCAGCCTCCCAAATGCTGGGATTACAAGTGTGCGCCACCACATCCGGCTTCATTTTGAATATTAACAAAAGAATATCTACAAAATGTATCTACTAATCTCCTTTTAACATACTTTGTGAACTTCTAAACATCTAGGAAGACTAGTGTTTCAAATAAGGTTGGAAGTTCCTCTACTATATACATAGTAGAGTCCAATAAACTACACATGTGTCAACAATGGTTATATCTGAAAGTCTCTTCTAAGTTGTAGCATTCTGACTGAGAATCCTTCATTTCTTATAGTTCTTTCTCTCCTATATCACATTTGATATAGGCACATGTGTCACTTAGATGTGATGTTATAATTTCGCTTCCCAAGTCCTTTTCAGAAGACAGTCTTTCTACAGATTTTAACGCAAAGTATACAAATGTGTTAGTTTACTAACTCTACTTTTGTCATACACTGGCAACCTCTTTAAATATCTAGAAACTAGACATTATAAAATTGGGACTAATTTGTCCAATATATACGTAACATATACAGTATAGCAAAGTTAAACATACAGGGTAATAGGTAAGCTGAAATTTCTAGCACACACTAACACCTTTTGCAATTTCTTCCTGTCCACCTCCCCTAACACAATGAACAAGTACAGACAATATACTGTTCACAGACGTGGTGTAACAATTCCATTTCTAAACACAGTGTTTTCCATCAGTTTTAAAAAGTTATTTACAAAAAGTTTTATTGCTACTTCTTTTAAATATATCAAGCTTTTTAATATCAGGAGGACTAGATATTTCATATGAGACCTTCCCACCATGCACACAGCCCTAGTAAATAAAATTGCACACACAGCAGTGGTTATAATCCAAGGTATCTTTTAATATGACCATTCCCTCCTCACTTCCTTCTCTGCCTTCAGTCCAGTGGACAAATACAGGCATATGCAATGCTTAGAGATAGCTGAACAAATTCATATCCAAAAGTAATTTATAGAGGACAAGCTTTCCCATGAATTTCAACACAAAGTATAAAAAAAGTGCTAATTTAACTAACTACTTCATGGTACACTGGCAACCTCCTTAACATCTAGAGACTAGATGTCACAAAATTAGGACTCCTTTGTCCATAATATATACTATGTACATAGCAAAATAAAAACGCACCAAACATACAGAAAAATGGTGTCTAAAAATGTCCAGATACAAACACAGTGGCACATTACCTTTTGCAATTGCTTCCCTCCCACCTCCTCCAAATCACTGAACAAGTATAGACAGTACTACCCTGCTCACAGAGGTGGTTTAACAATCCTATTCCCAAAAGACAGTATTTCATATGAATTTAGCAATAAAATAAATATTTATAATGTGGTATTACACTACCTTCACATTTAACATACATTGGGCACTTCTAAACATCTGGATAGACTAGATGTTTCAAATAAGAATGCACACTTGTCCACCTTGTACCAAACAGTCTAGAATAAAATGGACACATGTAACAATAGTTACAATTTGAAAGTGTCTTTGAAATATGAACATTCTGGCCCATCACCAACTCAGTGGGCTATAATGCTTAATTTTCAGAAGACAATCTTTCCTAGGAATTTTAACACAAAAGGTACAAAATTTATTGGTTTACAAACTCTACTTTTGTCACACATTGGGAAGCTGTTTGAACATCTAGAAAGACTAGATGTTGTAGATTAGGACTCGTTTGTCTTATATACACTAGGTGCACACCAAAGTAAAACAAAATGCTCAAAGGTAAGAGACAATGGTTATTCTTGCTTCATTCCAAGCAAACCAGCACAGCACTCTACATTTCCTTCTCCCCAGAACCAGGGCACACACAGTAAAGACCACTCAGGAGGAAGTTGGGCTATTTCCCCTCAAAATAACATTTCATATGAATTTTAGCCAAAAAACAAACAAACAAAATGTGTTGTATTTTACTACTACTTTTTTTTTTTTTTTTTTTTTTTTTTTTTTTTTCGGAACTGGGGATTGAACTCAGGGGCATTCTACCTCCAAGCTATACCCCCAGCCCTATTTTTTATTCTTTATTTTGAAACCGAGTCTCACTAAGTTGCGGAGTGCCTCACTAGGTAGCTGAGGCTGGCTGCGAACCCGCATCCTTCGGTCTCAGCCTCCCGAATGCTGGGATTATAAGCGTGCGCCACCACGCCCGGCTCTACTACTACTTTTAACATCATACACTTCAGAACATTTAGAAAGACTAGACATTTCAAAAAAGTACTTAGCATTGTCTATAGATAGTATTGAATAAAAGGCACACACTACTGAAAAACGTCTTTTACACTTGACCAGTTGGACAAAGGACCTTCTTTTCTTCCTCCTGCCGGTCTTCTACTCCACATCCTCTAACTACTGAACAAAGGTGGAGGAGGGTCTCCAAGAAGTGGTCCAGCAACTCCATTTCAAAAGGTCACTTTCAGAAAACCCTTCTAGCTTTTAAAAAATAGATGGGAATTTACAAGATGTGTTTTTTTCCAAGTCTTTTATCAAACGTCGGCAACATTTATACATCCTGAAAGTCCAGATGTAGCAAAAGTCTTCTTTTCAAAGGCGGGGGGGACGTTGAGCGCAGCCTTATCTTTTTATACACACAGGCCTTCTCCAAAGGGCCGGTCTCTCCCCAAGGGTCGTGGGCATTTCCGACGGGCAAATGTGGTTTGCGCCTTTATGGATTCTTTTGTAGAACGAGGCCAACCGGCCCGTGGCCAGCTGACCTTCCACTGGTCCTCACTGGGATCCGCTCAGCTTCAGGTGAGGTTTCCTTCACAGGCCCACGCAGGTCACCCCAGGACCCAGATGGGTTGCGACTCCACTCTACCCCCACGGCCGCGCTATTGCTGCCTCAGGTTCCCCAAGCCCCTAACAGCCTCTGCGGAATCCCGCAGCCGCCATTCTTCTCGCAGACCCAAAGGCACCGCGTGTTCGGCTGCCGAGCAGGGGCTTCTCCTGGGTCCGACGGGATTGGGACAGGACCCGGCACCCTGCAGGGTCCAGGTTCGGACATGCCGCGGCGGCCATCAATGTAGTTTTGCATTTTTTATCCAGACAAAATTACTTTATTACTAAATCTAACATAATTTTTAAATTTTATCTTTTGTTTAATTATAACTAAAATGTAGTTTTGGAGATTTTGTTTTGCAAAACAAAATAGAAAACAGTAGATTTTATCCCCCTCTCCAGAAAACAATAGATTATAAATAAGTTATTTCAAAGAGAAGGAAACCATGGGGTAAATTATAATCAAACATCAGAATGGAAAGAAAAAAAAAGGAGCTTATTATCAGAAGAAAATAATTGAAAATAAATTCCTTCCTTCTAAATAGACATAATTCTTTATATTTAATAAATTTGTATTATAGAGATAATAATTTGACATAATTTCATCAACGATCTTTAGCTCTTTAAAGGCTTTCTTCCTCTCCTATCTGCTACCACCTCAGCTCATGTAAAACCAATGATCTCATCATTATTCAACATACTTTATATGTTGAATACTGTTCTGGATGAAGTTAAATGTCTACTCAAATACATTACATTGCAGTTCAAAATTAATTTTGATTATTTTAGAAAAAATGAAATGAGCTAAGACTGAGCTGTAGCAGAGTTCATACTGTAGTTTACTAAGAAATAAAAAAAGAAAAACTAATCTGGAGGAATGTTTCAGTATCTCCTTGGTCAAATAAAAGCAAGCAGTTCATCAGTTTTATTGAGATGAATAGTCACATCTACTCTGTCTTTTTTTTTTTTTACAAGTATAAATTTCAGAGAGAAGTCTTATCACTCATATAATATTTTTAAAGTACTAATTCCTATAAATATATTCTGCACAATAAGCAATACAACACAGAAATCACCTCACATTTTCTTTTACTTGAAGTCTGAAGTGGATTGCATAGATCTTAGTTCTTCATAATAATTTCATGGAACAAATGAAATATTATAGATATATGTTTAAGGATGAATTTAAAAAGAGCAAAATTTAAATGCACTAGTTGACAAATGAATTCCCTATTCAACTCTGTAATTTAACCACAAACACGTTAAATCGGTCTTTTGGACATTATCTACTTCTTTATCCACCAGAATTTATCTTAAAGAATTCAGCACATATCAGTGTAACTTTTCAGGGTCCAGTTAAAATGCACATATAATTTATTTTTTATTTAGTGCATAATTTTATTTTAATTGCAACTAAAATATTACCATTTTTTCTAGAAATCAATATATGTAATAACTTTAGGGGATATCTGAGGAATATATTGTTTTGTTGTCTGGAAAATATGTCTGTACTTCTGAAATTTCAAACATTTTTAATCAAAAATGTTCATATCTGAAAAGATTGCACTTAAAGTAGTAGAAAATTATTTTTAAAATTCTCCAGTAGATGTTTTAACAAATACTTTGTGATTAAAACATCCATCTAATAGCTCAATTAAAATAATGAGTTGATTTAATCAATGGATTCACAAACTAAGCAAAGTTCTTAGCATCATTCAATGGAATAAATTTATTTAAATATTTGATTAACATTTAACAGTTCATTATATGCTTTAGCAATATTGGAATAATGTGGTTAATAGTACTAGAATATAGCCTTGGGGCATAGTGTACTATATTAAAATCTGGGTGCTGTTCTTGCAGATGAATTTAGAGTATTGCACTCTACTTTAAATTAGAAGCTTAAGGAAAATTAATGAGGGAGTTAGAGATATGAAGAGGATAATAAATAAATAAGCTATTATATAAATAAAAAATTATCCCCTGAATAATCTCTGGATTAATTTCTGGTACCCATTACATAATTAAGACATCTTTATACAATATAAAAATGTATTGACATGTATTTAAACAAATTTAAGCAACTTAAAATTAATGAAAGTATTTTTCTGAATAATGTAGCAGTAACAATATTGTTTCTATAGAGAGCATACTGAAAATCTTGGATCTTCTATATATCCTGCCTACATTTCACAAGACTCTTGGTGATTCCAATTATTCTCTTTTGCTATTTGCCAGTGAACTAGATTATTCAACTTCTCTTTGTGTTCTCTGTTCCCAGGAGAGTTTCTATAAATATGTAGGGATATATAATTGTATTTTGAGTATATGTGTTTAAATAGGCAAATCTAAGACTCATCAGGCCATACAGTAGACTATCACAAGTTTCTTTGATTTTGTTATTTTTTTATTTGCTTTCATCATGCAAGTACTGCATATGTTTGTCAGATTTGAATGTAAGAAACTAATTTTTATTGACTGGTTCTAAATATTATTAAATTTTTAATTTTGGTTTCTTTGTGTGAATTGTTAGTATTTAGGAATGCAATTAGTTTTAATATACTTTTATTGGTGCATAATAATTATACATCATAATGAAGTTTGAAGTGATAGAAGCACACACACATGCAACACATGACTTGGCGTGTTTACAACTGGATCTCACTCTGTTTCCTTCTTCTCTGTATACATATTATTGAAATTGCTACTGAAAATTTTGTATATGTAAATAGCATTATTTGAACTGTTTCTTTCATCACATCTCTTTCTCCCATACACACACTTCCCTGTCCTAATCTCCCTCCACAATTCCACTGGAATCTTTTCTCCTTTATTTAAAGTTTCTTTTGTTTCCCATTTTCTCTCTAACTTTCACATATGAGAGAAAGTATGTAATACTTCCCCTTCTGAGACTGTCTAACTTAGCATAATGTTCTCTAGATCCATTCATTTTCCTGCAAATGATACATTTTTTCTTTTTTATAGCTTATTAAAATTCCATTGTGTATAGATATTACAATTTCATAATCCATTAATAATATTGATGAACATCTAGGTTATTTGGGTGCTGAACTTATATCTTGCATCATTGCACTGAATGCACTAATTCATTTTATGTGTATTTTAATATTTGATTTATTTTTTGGGTCTTGGAGTTTTCTTTTTTAACACAAACTATCATAGCAGAAATTTTAATTATATTTTTATGCTTCATATGTCTTTTTCTTTCCTCATTATTACGCTTACTGTAATGTACACTTGTATGTTGAAAAGCAATGTTTGAACAGGTATTTTTGCATTTTTTAATTTTACATATAAACCATCAGTCTTTCACTAGTAATTATGATCATAGTTATAAACACATTATAGATATTAAATCAAATAGCAAATGTTCCATTCTATTTTTAATTTCTTAAATTTTTAATAATTATTTAGTGTTGAGGTTATTAAATAGTTTCTGTAAGTAAATTGATATATCATGTGATTTTTATTTTAGACCTTTAAAATGATGAAATACATTGATTTTCAATTAATAATTCTCCTGTAAATGCCTACACCAAATCTTAGATGGCTGTGACATGTGTGTAATTTCTTTACAATTATTTTTAAAGGATATTTGTGTCTGTTTAATGACATATATTAGTGTATAGTGTTTTTATTTTTAATGGCTTCAAAAAATAATTTGGGAAGTTTACTTTCCTCTGTTTTCTGGAAAAGATAGAGAAAACAATGTGTGTTGGACAAAATTTTCACTGCCATCATCCAAAAATCCTGACTACAGAACTTAGAGAAAGGAAGATTTATTTGCTCACATTATTTATTTTTGTAGATTTATAATATCAGTTCATGTCAGGCCAGATCTGTGTATCTCGGCATGATAGCAGGAAGCAGAGAGAGGAAAATTGCAAGGCTCTGCTCCTACATTATAGAGTCCAGAAGGTAAACTATTTTTTGTGAGCCCTGTAGAAACAACAAGTAAGTTACATACATCCAATGTACAATGGCAAAGAGTAAACAATTGCATTCAAAAAAGAAGGAATAGGGCTATAGAAAGAAAGAATGGGACCCAAACAGCATCAAAATCCAACTCAATTTATACCATCCGACTTTCTTCTCATCAGCATTCTGGACCTTCCAACTTCCTCTCACAAACCAGTTCCAAAGGCTCACAAAATACACGGTTAAACTAAAACACAGTAGCGACCCTATTCCTCTTCTAGGAATTTCTGTCCCAGGCAACATTTTCACTATCATGATTCAAAAAAAAAAAAAAAAAATCAAAAAAACAAAAACCTGACCACACAACTTAGAGGAAGGAAAATTTATTTGCTCAGAGTTTTGAGGGGAGATTTAAAGTTTCGGTCCATGTCAGGCCAGGTCTTTGGAGCTCAGGGCATGGTAGTGGGCAGAGAAAGAATGCAAGGCTCTGCTCTATAACATGAAGGCCAGGATAGATTTTATACAAACCCAAGGCCACAGATACAGAGACCCCTCCTTAACAACCAAGCCACACTTTCCAACATTGCTACCATGTTTCAATGAGGACAAGGGGGCATTCTTACTACAGTACAAATAGTATGAATTAATCCTTAAATGTTTGGTAGAAGTATTCAATGAAATAATTTGGGATTGGAGATTTGTTTTACTTGCTTTATTGAGAATAGTCATACCATAGCCTTCATCTAAGTGTCCGATTTCTCTAATGCTCCTCAAAATTAAGTTCAGATGAACAATTTCTATTTTTATACCAAGTTAAAGTTCAAAATGGACTACCTCAAAGGAGGTGGAGAGAAGGACAAAATCATGATACTTCTGAGTTTGGTGACATTTCTCTTCTGTAAGAATGGTGATCATGTCATCAGTATTCCTCCAACAACGTTATCCCAACCCTTTCCTTCCAGTATAGGTAACATCCTTCACAGAAAGAGACATCTAAATTAAAAGAAAACAAAATTATATTTTTAATTGGCTTTAAAATGGTTTACAGAAAAGTTAGAAAATAAAGAATTCCTATATGCCTTCTATCATTTCCCCCACACATAAAATTTGACCTATTATTAACATCTTGCATTATTGTGCTAAATTTCTTACAATTTATGAACCACTTTTGACATTATTAGTAACTGAAGCATATAATTTACATTAGGTTTTATCCTTTCTATTGTGTAGGATTATGAACTTTGTGCACACATATGTCATATCTACCATTATAATATCATATCATATAGACTAACTTCACTTTCTATAAATATCCCCCTTATCAATCTTCTACTCCCTTTTATCTTGGTAACCACTGCTTTTATATTATTTGATTTAATGATTTAGTCCTCATGAGAGCTCTACAAAATTATTATTGTTGTTATTATTAAAACTGTTGTCCCCATATAACTGGTGAGGAAACAGGCTGAAGTTTCTACAGCTAATCAATAGTAAAGTCAGGACATTAAAGCAGAAAATCTGAATCTAGTCACCAAACTCTTACTTATCATGTTATACTTACATATTATGAATATAGTCCAAGAGACAAAAGAGAAGTATTTTTAAAATGTTAATAAAATTGTTTATTATCTCTTTTGGAGGCCCATGTGAATAAGATCATGGGATAAAGTAGATGCAACATGGAAAAAATAAATTTTTTTTTTACAATTTTGCTGTAAATATTTTTTACAGACTAGGGTCATAGATTTTCTGAAAGAATGAGATACAGCCATGAAATCATAGAATGCTTCCCATCACTCATTCAGCTTACTACCACTCATATGTTCATAGCTGTAGGTTTCAGAGTCTGAAATTTTACATAAAATCCATGCATCTCTCTTACCTGTTGTCTTTGGATTTCTCTGAAGATTTCTCTTTTATTTATTTATTTCTCTTTTATTAGGTTATATCACCATCTCTATAAAGCCTAATTGTTCAAAATTTTCATAGACTTCTGTTTCCTCGAAGTGTTTTTAGACTTACTTTTGGATTAATAGAGATTACAAAAAAAAGTCTTCTATGGCCTAAGAATTTTCAAACTGACTTATAAACTAGCTTAAATGTGAAAAGAAAGACACTCAAATTTTAATGACTAAACAGTTGTTCCTCTAGTTGTTGTTTTGTACTCTAGTGTTGTTTTGCACCACACATGGTATCCAGACCACAGTAAATGTCCAGCCACAGGTACCTCACCATTTTTTGACTGCATGATAGCCCTTTGGTCCTATTGTGTTCTGTCTCAATTTTTAAAACCTAATAAAATTGTTTCAATTTTTGTTGTCCCAAAGTTTAATATTTTGGCTATTGCAAGTCATCTATGGAATGCTACAAAATTAAGCTGTCATTTACTACAGCGAATTTGGATTAAGTTTTTTTTAAATATTATTTTTCAGCTAGCTCAAATTAATCTCCTCAACACGAATTCATAGTTGTTCTCTGTCCTCTCAAATTTGAGGAGATGCCACATTATCAATTCATTTTTCTGACTATCTGCATATCACCAGAATTCCTTTATTATTGTTGTTATTATTATTGTTATTATATTTACCTTTTTATATTTTTTCATACTGATCTGATTTTAGATCTACTGGGGAAAATTTGAACTATAGTGATTCAAATTTTCAATCCTGGATACACATGTTAGTATCATATCTGCTGATGAGGTAGCTTAGAAGTGGAATGTTAGGTAGAAGGAGGTATCGGGAGGTTTCATAAAAATATAGTTTTAATATAAGCCTTTTTAAAAATCTGGAGATTAAAGCTCACTCCACCCCTTGGAAGTTTCTCTTTGTCTCTTTACCACCAAACTCAGGAGGAGTCAAGCCCCCACCTGGAGCCCACACCTGGAAAGAGGAGGAGCCAGCTTTTCTGTGACCTGCCCTCACCTGAAGCCCACCTATTGATCACTTGAAACCTGAGAGAGAGGGGCTGGAAAAGAAGACCCCGCCCTCTCTTATATCCCCCTGGACTTCCACCTGTTCTCTCTCTTGCTCGGGGAACATGCCCTAGGACTTGGTGGTCGGGGGGACCCTTTTCACTCCCCTTCCTTTTTTCCTGCATCCCAGTTTTTCCTTAAAATAAAACCTGCCAGATGTTGTGACTGATATGTGTTGAAATTCTTTTCCTCACAATATCAAGAACTCGAATTTATTTTTTGGGGGGAACACGCGCACCCCATCACACTACTATGATCCATAAGGTTGAAACTTTTTTCATTTTATGTAAGAAATATACTCTATCATCATATTAATATTCATCTTAAGCTCTTTATCTTGATTTCAGAGCAATTTTTAAATATTAGAAGTCCCAAACTATTCACACTGAGTAATGTTTGTACCTAAAACACAAATATTTTGTTAATAATAAAATATCAACATATAACTGATTTAAATTCTTAAAGTCATGGCTTGTATTTATGTAAAGCTATGAGAAGGAAACACATAAGCAAACAACATACACATTATTATGTAAAACATACATAGACACAAAACTTCAGGCTGGTTCAGAGCCTTCTTTTTTAATTATTTAATTTATTTATTTATGTGGGAAATAATACCTTTTCTTAACATGCTTCAATTTAATTTCTACTTAGTTTATTGCAGAAAAATGGATGTGATCTTCAGATTCCATCATGATTTTTTTTTCTTTGCTTCACAAATAAAATCACAAAAATACTCAGTACATAATATTGGCAATAAGTGAAACATTTATACATGGCCTTGATGGAATATTAAACAATTTTAATAGGGTATAATGTATGTATCCTTGACCAAAATTTATTTGCTCAAAAGAACCTAACACTTCTATTTGCAAGACTAATTTCTGTTCAGGTACCATTTGTTAAAATATTGGTACTCATTGAACTGTAAGCTGAAATTCATGATTGAAAAATGTACAAATGTACAGCAATTTAGTCCACAGAAATAAATTAGAGTTTTCACTCCATCACATAAAAAAATTAAGGTTTGAGAGAAGGGATAGAGTAAGTAGTAAGAGTAAGTAATGCCCAGATAATGATGGGATGTTTTCTGTTTTTCTAATTCTGCTTCCAGCTTCATGGAGATGATCTGGGGAAAGAAGATTGCACAATAAAAAAACTCTTGGAATACAAATGGAGTTTTAAATTGACTGCTTGTCCATTTCTCTATAAATATTCTATCCTACAGGGAAACTAGTTGCCGCAGGCAATGAAAATGGAAGAATCAAATGTGCCTCTGGGGAACTGCCTGGAGGACTCTTCACTGGATTACTGAAGGCTTCACACAACAATAAGTTTCTGCTCCTCAGGACAAATAAGAGAGACCTATGTGGCTCCTTTCTACCTGGAACCAAAGTCCTTTAGAGTGAGTCTAGGTATGTAGACATTGCTACTTATCAAGCCTAATTGTTCATAAGAGTAAACCTGAGGATTTTTTTTTTTCAGACAGTTGTAGAAGAAATAATACCAAGCATAAAATTATTCTAAAATACAAACAGAAATAAAAAATGTGAGAAACATTCAAATGTGTTTAATGTGTGCATTATAATCTTGATATCAATAGGAGACAAAGATATTGGAAGAGAAAAATTACAGCCTAATCTATCATAATTTAAAATTCGTGAACAAAATATTAACATATCAGAATTGTTAGTTTTTACCAACCCTAAAGAAATATATCTCATTATAGTTTGTTTTCTAGAAATACAATAAGAAAATATAATTTACCATATTAATAAAATAAAGAAATATCATGGTATATATTTAAATATTTTATGTAGTTGTAGGAATATCATTTATATAGATTAACTCTCATTTGAAAAATGTTAAGAAAATGAGATAAATTTTAATCTCATAAAAGTATTTCTTGGAAAAGCATAATTAAATAACAAAAATAACAAGAGCAAACACATATTTAGTAGTATGTTTTTGAAATATTGAAATCATTCCTTCTGAGATATGAAATAGAACAGAAATGCTCAATAAACAAAATGAAACAAAACAAAATTTCACTCAACGCTGTCCTGGAGGTATTATCAGTGAAATAAGAAAAGAAAAAAAATGACACTTTTAGAAATCTGCTTAAGCTAAATATCTCCCCCCAAACCCCTCCCGCAAATATTTTGGGTCTCTATTCATGTAGTTAAGGCAACCTGCCTAGCCAGTTATGCCAGATGATACCATTGGTAAACAAACTTGTCCTGGTGGTTACCAAGCAAGTTTTGGACTTGATGCAACACATCATTTCCACTTCCATTTATCTTAGCCAAGAATTAAATCCATGTATTTCCAAAATAAGGATGAAACTTTCCAAGTTCAATCGTAGATGATGTTTTTCCTTATACAGTCCATCTGACTCTTGGTCAAGTCATTTGAATTATAAATTACTCATGATGATTTATTCCCCCTGCATCTTTTGCACAGATTATAGAACATGAAAAAGCAAAATAACAACTGTCAGAATGATAATTATTTCTTTAATTAAATGAAATGTTTGCTGTTACTTTAAAGCCACCTTTTTGGTTCAGTGAATATTCCCACACAAACTTCTTTTATAATTATGCACAATCTTACAATTCTTTTAGCTCCTTCTGTCTCTGAAATTTAAATTTCATGAAAGGAATCAATAGGCTATATTGATCAACTATACTCTCATGTGAGGTTCTCATGGACTAACTAATTGCAAATTAAAAGTTTGGGCTTGATTCATGCAGAAATGTACCCAATGCATTGATATAAACTGATAATGGATAGTCTATGTAGAAGTACCTGCCAAAAAAAGGAAAAAAAAATCCAGGGTTCAGAGATAATACCTCAATTTGGCAGAGTCTCAAGTACTATATTTGGTCATTTCTTTTGGTTGAGAGAAACATAGTTTGGAATAAAAATATACCAGATTTGTGGGCAGCAACAAATGGCATGGCCTACGATGCAGAGATTCAGAGACAGAAAGAGTCCAAGATCAGAAACAAAAACAAGTATTTGTAGAGAAGAAAAATTTAGATATAATTTAAATGTATCCACTAAACTATTGACATATAGTAAAAAATGATATTTTATTCTTTTTCTCTTTATGTCTACTTCTTAAACTAGCCTCCTAATTATGGTTTTTCAGATGCTGCTTTTCCATTTAAATTTTGGGAGGCATGATCTTTAGTGGGTTCTATGGTGGTACCCAAAATACATGTTCGTGTGATAATCCTCATATACTGTGAATGTTACTTTATTTGAAAACAAACAAACAAAAAACATCTTTGTAGATACAATTAAAGACCTTGAGAAGATACAGACCTTAAATCTAATGAAAAATGTCCTTTTAATAGACAAAAGAGAAGGCCATGTGAAGACAGAGGTACAAATTAGAGTGATATAGCCATGAACTAAGGAATACTGACAGTCTTTAGAAGTCACAAGGAGGAATAGAATTGCCCTTAAACATCCATGGTACTGTGATCCTTATAATGTCTTGGTATATGACTTCTGGCTCAGAATTACAGGAAAGACATTTCTGTTTTTTACCTCATCTGGGTTTTCATTAACTATTTCAACAGCCACAGGAAACTAGTACACACACTTTAATTTTTTTATTCTGATTAAATGATAAAATATTTTGAAATTAATATAAAGAAATTTATAATTTAGTTGACCAAAATTAACACATATTATTTTGACTTATTAACTCTTTTCAGAAGGTTACATTTTCCTTTTTCTTCTTTTCTAATTCTAAACTTTGATTTAATCTGATCAGAAATAATAAAACAGGTGTCCCAAAAACAAAAGAAAGAGAACATCTAATGCAACTTCAATCTCTGATGAAAGATGTTGAAATGTAATTTGTATATATTTTCACGATGAGAATAGTTTTTTACAGAACTGTCTAGAGTATTAAATAAGTCAATCATTCATTTATTCACTAAACCATTGTTGATATGCTAAAAAAAATGCAAAGTAACCAAAATAGATGGGATATATAATAGCTCCTTTGCTTAGAATAAATTATGCACAGAAAAGAGTATTTATTGAGTATGCCTTCAATTTGGACTAACATGATGGACACATTGTAGAACATTTTTAGTGAGGTTGATGAGGTAGGCTAGAAAGCGAAAGTTAGGTAGGAGGATGGTATTGGGAGGATCCAGGAAAATATAGTTTTTATCCAGGAAAATAGAGTTTTTTTTTTTTAAATCTGGAGAGTTAAGCTAACTCCACCCCTTGGAAGTTTTTTTTTTTTTCTTAGGAAGTCTGCCTCACCTGAGGCTCACGCCCTAATCTCCGGAAGTCCCGCCCCACCTGCACCTATCTGACCACCTATTCGCCCACCTGAATCTGAGGAAGAGGAGGAGCCAAAACCTTTCCCATGCCCGTCCTTCTGGGATAAAAGGAAGGGGCCAGCCGGAAGAGGCCTCTTCTTCCCTCGACTCACCTCTCTGAGGAGTGCGGTGGGCCCTTCTCCTCCATGCCTTACCCCCTTCCTGCTTCCCGCTCCATGCCTTCCCATCCCTTTTCTCCCGGTTTCCCCCTGAGTTCCTGAAATAAACCCTGCCTGGGGGTTTCTGACTGGTACGTGTTAAAATTCCTTTTTTCACGAATACCAAGGACCTACGATTTGGGGAATCGCCGTACCCCATAACAAGGTCATTTAAGATTACAGAATAGAGCCGAGTGTGGAGGCGCACTCTTGTAATTCTAGTACTTGGGAGGCTGAGACCAGAGGATGCGGGTTCGCAGCCAGCCTCAGCTACTTAGTGAGGCACTCCGCAACTTAGTGAGACCCTGTTTCAAAATAAAGAATTAAAAAAATAGGACTGGGGATATAGCTCGGAGGTAGAATGCCTCTGAGTTCAATCCCCACTACCACAAAAATAAATAAATAAATAAATAAATAAATAAATAAATAAATAAATAAATAAATAAATAAAATTACAGAGTAGAAAATATGATGTCTTAGAAGGCTGGAAATTATATTATTTTTCTCTGTTACACTAACTAATTCAAAATTACTGCTTTTTAAATATGCACTGTAGTGGCTAAGAATCATGAAGGAATAATTATTCTTTTTTAAATCAGTTAAGAAAAGAGATCTGGTAATGGTTAAGGATCACTGCACATCCAATACACATTTGAATTTCATACAAGTAAATATTGACTACAAGTGATTTGTTAAAATTCTACATTGGCTTTGTATTACTTCTTTGTCTTTAAAGATAGCATATCCATCATATTTCATTCAAAACCTACCCCAGATCTTTCCTTCACACCAAAGAAAACAGCTTAAATTATTCTATGCTGTTCAGTACATTAGTCAAGTTTTTATTTAATAAGGGTATATTAAATGGAAATATTAATTAGTAAGTTGGGAATGATCTGTCAGACAGTGTGAGGGTCTTCATAAAAGACCACTGTGCTCATTCTACTCTGTAGATGACTGGATAACAAGCCATCTTCTTTTTCTTTATGATTCAAATTTACCATTTGGCTTTGCAATTCTTTCCTTGGCAATTGGCCTATGAATAGTCAATCTGAGTAATCATGCGGAAAAGAAGGACTCTTAAGTTGGTATATTTAGTTTCCTCATAAAGAGTTTTAAAACCACTTCATGATGATAATAGCAGTAATAATTGCTTCATTTTGGAGGAATTATATTGATTTAGAAATGTTTTATATATCAGAAAAATGCCTATTTCCTAAAGAATAGGAAATAAACTTCATCTTTGGTTTTTTTGCATGTTAAGTTTTAAGAAAAACTTAAGAACACTGTCAAAAATAACTACTATAATTTTGTATTGCTAACAATATTTATAAGGAAAATAAAATGAGTATTTCTGTGTTTGATACAAATGCTCACTTACTTTCAGTAGTTAATAGTGATTTTAAAACATCTCAGCAAACTCTTAAGCTATATTCTAAGTCTGTTAAGAAATATAAATTTAAAAGCAAGGCATTTATAGGTGTAAAATAGAACTATTCTTTATCATTTTATTATTCTGTCATTTTATATCAATCTACTAGACTATATTTTTTGCTAAATATTCTTAAGCTAAGGTTGATGGTAAAGTAGCCACGGAAAGTTCATTGAGTCCTGGAAATTGCAACATTTGGATGTTATCTAGTACTATATTGATATGAATGAATAATGATCAAAAACTAAATGCCATGCAATGAATCTTCCATTAAAATTAATTATAAAAGACAGTCTTACGCCTGGCATGGTAGCTCATGCCTGTGATACCAGTTCTTGGGAAGCTGAGACGAAAGAAACAAAATTTCAAGTCCAGTCTTAGCAATTGAATGAAACCCTGTTTCAAAATTAAAATACATAAATAAGTGAAAGATATGGGGTGAATTTCAGGGGCAGAACACCCCTGGATTAGATTTCCAGTAATATAAAATAAAATAAAATAAAATAAAATAAAATAAAATAAAATAAAATAGAAAATATCTCTTAAGGTTAGATTATTTATTATATTAATAGTTCACAGTACTTTAAAATGGAAATGAGACAGTAGATTTGCTTTCAAGTGTGTAGGATAGAATCCAATTTTAATTACCTCTTGCACTTCAGACAGTACATGCTGTCTGAACAGATCAGTCTCTTCTTGATACCTCCCAGACCCATCTAGTATCCTGACACTGAGATAATCCAAAATTTAGATACTTAACAAAAATATGATGAGAAAATTCCTCATATCTAAGTAGATGACTTCAAATACTATTTTTATTTTTAGAAATGATTAATAACCTCCAGTTTCTTAACAGTGGAAGCTGGCATTCTTGTCTTCAAAGATAACATTGATTGCTGTTCTCTTTTTTGTTCTTAGGTAAATATTTATAGTGCACACATCCTTTCACCAGTCTCTTGATATCAACAAACACTCTCTGAAATGCCAGTTAGAAAATTAGAAAATATTTCAAAAAAAATATTTCAAGAAAAAAATGATGTTAAAATTTAGATTTTCTACACTATCTGTTAATTTCTGAACAAAAGATTTCAACTTGGGTCCTGCATTAAATTTAACCTTTAATCCTTACATGATATGTAATTAAAAAAAATAAATATTTTTGAGATTTATAAAAGTGACATTATACTGGTGTAATACCTTTTCAAACCACATTTAGTTTAAAAATTTCATATACTATAAGTTAAGTCATAATTTGTTAATATTTACTCTTGAATTATGACTATATGTATATATTTATAGGAAAGCATGATTACCATTCTCTAGTGCATAGATTTTTGGACTGATCTCAGTTCAAGTGTTTTCTTATTACAGAGGTGTTTCCGTTGACTTTCTTTGATCTGTCCTTGGTATACACACCTATAAGTTGGATTACTGAGACATTATATATGCATGTTTAACTACATAAGTAATGCCAGATTATATTTCAAAAAAGCTACTACAATTTAACTTTTTACTGCCATTCTGTTGATGTTCAGATTTCACAACAAAACTTGAAATAATGAAAGTTTTCTTATTTTTGTAATTTTATAGGTATATAATAGCAAATTTCAATACTGATGATTTTTGTTTCCCTGATGACTCATGAAATTATATTTGGTTCCCTTTTTGTATGTAAATTAAGCAATATTTTATTTTGTATTGTGAGTTCAGAAATTTTTGTTTCATTGCTATGTCTTAAGTGCAATATATTGTCTCCAAACTTCTTTTTAATAATTGAATATTCACAGAGAGAATTTTTGTGTTTGTTTTTTTTTTTTTTTCGGTACTGGGGATTGAACTCAGGGGCATTCTACCTCCGAGCTACACCCCCAGCCCTATTTTTTTTATTCTTTATTTTGAAACAGGGTCTCACTAAGTTGCGGATTGTCTCACTAGGTAGCTGAGGCTGGCCGCAAACCTGGATCCTCCGGTCTCAGCCTCCCAAATGCTGGGATTACAAGCATGCACCACCACGCCCGGCTTTGAGTTGTTTTATTTAACTGAATTTTAAGTGATATTTATACACTGAAATGCATTTATTATTACTACACACTGATATTTGATTATTTTTATACATTTTTGTAAGCACCAATATATTAAAAGGTGTAGAATACTTTAGTACCCATAAAAATCTTCCTGGTGAGATTTATAAAATCCTGTTAGTCACAGGATGGAGAATAAAATAGACCACATACTGTGCTGTAATTCAAGTCTCAGTCTTTCAGATTACATGTGTTTTTACCACAATGGTATTAAATTAGAAATACTTAACAGGAGTTTATCTAAAAATTCCACAAAAATTTCAAAATTAGACAATGTATCTAAATGTCTAATGAGTAGAAAAAGAGATATTATAAGGCAAATAAAAATATCTCTGACCATATGCTCTTGCTATTGTTTGAATATTTGTACCCCTACAGAATTAATGTTGAGACTTAATCCATATTATAAAAGGTTGGCCCTTTAGGAGGTGGTTGGATCACAAGGGCTCTTTCCTCCTGAATGGTATTAGTGTCCACATGAAATGGCTTAAGGTTGTCTCTTAAGGTGTCTCTTAGTTTCACACTTCTGCCATATGAAGACACAGAAGATATGATGTACTATGAACAGCCCTTAGCCAACTCCTGGAACCTTGATGTTGCACTTTAGCCTCCACACTGTGAGGGATAGAATTTTATTATTAAAAAGTACCCAGTTTATTGTAATCCCATATATTGATCTTCCTTTGGGTTGCTTGTGCTTTTGAGGTCCTGTTGAGAAAGTTTTGACCTGTGCCTATGTGTTGAAGTGTTGGGCCTATGCCCTCTTGAAGTAGCTGCAAGGTCTCTGGCCTAACTTCCAGGTCTCTGATCCATCTGGAATTGACTCTTGTGCAGGGTGAGAAAGTGGGG
>PVLC010024128.1:0-24989 GCA_004027655.1 Graphiurus murinus
AAACATTATGTTAAGTGAGATAAGTCAGTCACTAAAAGTTAAAAATCAAATGCTCTCCCTAATATGTGGAAGCTAGGGAGAAAATGGGACATAAGAGGGACTCCAGGTGAAGGAGAATTCTTAGGTGAACAAAGAATTTGACTTAATGGAAGGTAATGGGAGGAGGGGGGACACCCTAATGAGCATGATGTACTTACAACATCACATCAAAGTCAATCACTAAACTGACCAGGAGATAGGGGGAGGGTGGGTGGGAATTGGGGAAGGGTTAATGAGAAATGTGTGCATGGATGTCTTTACCTGTACTAGCTTGTACCCAACAAAAATGTGTGATTAACCCTGTTGTACCCAAGAAATGTATAAAAATCCATGCTAAAAAAAATAAAAAAATTAAAAAAAAGAAATAATTACCTGCATAGTATCTTGTTTCTACTTTGTAACAAAATCTTGTGAAGATCTCCCCAAGGTATTAAATATTGTGCTATTGCATTATTTTCTGATGTTTAACTATAATAATAATAAAAAAACATGGACAGCTGAGTATGGTGGCAAACACCTGTAATCATAGTACTTGGGAGGCTGAAAGGAAGATCATAGGTTCAAGGCCAGTGGACAGTAACTTAGCAAAATTCTGTTTCAAAAAATAAATAAATAAGCCAGGCGTGGTGGTGCACACTTGTAATCCCAGCATTTGGGAGGCTGAGACCAGAGAATCCGGGTTCGAGGCGAGCCTCAGCTACCTAGTGAGGCACTCCGCAACTTAGTGAGACCCTGTTTCAAAATAAAGAATAAAAAATAGGACTTGGGGTGTATCTCGGAGGTAGAATACCCCTGGGTTCAATCCCCAGTACCACAAAAAATATATAAATAAATAAATAAATAAATAAATAAATAAATAAATAAATAAGCCGGGCATGTGGTTTATGCCTGTAATCCCCGTACTTGGGAGGCGGAGACAGGAAGATTGCAGGTTCAAGGCTAGCCTGGACAATTTATCGAGATCCTATTTCAAAACAATGAATGAATGAATGGGGCTGGGGGTATAGCTCAGAGGTACAATTTCTCTGAGTTCAATTCCCATTACCACAATCAATCAATAGAGCTAAGGGGGCAGCACAGTGGTAGAATGCCCCCCAGTTCAATCCCCAGTACTACACACACACATACAGTATATGAACACTATACTTACTCATGGTTAAATTGTTTTCCACACATTGATGAACTCTTTAGTTTATCAATGACTAAAAGCGAATTGCTAGGTCAAAAGCAACATAATCCTCTCCAAGCTTGCATATGTATTTCCAGGTTGTCAGAGTGACAATTATACTGTCTCCAGCAGCCTGAATGAATACAGCTGTGGTTCCTTCATTTGAAACTTGGTTGATATCTTTTGAAGTCTTCATCAATTTGGCAGACAACATTGAAGCAAAATTGTATCTCTTCCACAACCAAAAGTAAATATGTGTAGAGCATGGATTATTTGTCATGTACTGTGCTAAACACTGGGAATCCAGGAGGGAGTAAGGCAGATGTTGTTCCCATTCCCTCAATATCATATTCTAAGAAGATGAGGACATTCCAAAACAAAATAAACAATAAACAAGTAATTATAGATTGCGCGAAATGTTAGAGAGGAAAGAAACAGGATAGCATAGGATGGATAGGAAGGGACAAACTCACTAGTTACTAGTAAGTTAAGCATTTCCCCTTAAGCTCATCAACTGCTGTTTCTCTTTTGGTGGGAGGCAGGGGAGGCTGCCTTAGTAATGATGTCTTTCAATTTGAAAATGGCACACTCAATTCTTACCGCAGTCTCTGGGTTGGCAACTTTTAAATGCTGAGGTGGCCAACCGTGGTGGTGCACACTTGTAATCTCAGTATTTGGGAGACTGAGATGAGAGGCTCGCAGGTTCACTGCCAGCTTCAGCTACTTAATGAGACCCTCCACAACTTAGTGAGATCCTGTTTAAAAATAAAGAATAAAAGAAAATAAGGACTGGGGATATAGCCTGGAGATAGAATGCCCCTGGGTTCAACCCCAGTACCGCAAAAATAAATAAATAAATGCTGAGGTGGCTACCGGTAGGAAGTCTTTTTCTCACACAAAAGCAGACACCAGAGAACCAGGCCCAGTGTGAGTTCCTGAATTCTCTCTCCTCTCTCTCTCTCTCTCTCTCTCTCTCTCTCTCTCTCTCTCTCTCTCTTTACACACATACACACACACACACACACACACACACACACACACACACACACACACACACCCCAAGGGAAGCTATTGCATAGAGAGGATGATGAGATAGAGATGATCACTTCAGGTCCCTAAGTAGAAGCCTTGGATCCTCCTTGCATCCTTTCACAGACTTGTAAGCATATGTGATTATAAATGCAGTGTATATTCTCATTGTGGAACATTGTTATGAGCAAGGAAAGCCTCTGGTCACCAAAGTACACTCACACACACACACACACACACACACACACACACGTGTGTTATAACAATGGCAATGGCTACACTATTTTGGTTTGGTTTTACACCATCCTATTCAAGATTGACTTTACTTTGCAAAATTGCCCCCTTTTAAGGTTATTCTTTGTTTTTCCATTGTAAGTATTGTGATTTCTAAAGAAAAATCCTCTTTAATTGGCTGAATCATTAACTACTAGAACCAACTATTCCAGGAAAATGGGACAAAGAACAAAAAATACACTGGTACCATCTAATCAGTCATCTTCCTTTATTCCTTCAGAACCTGGACACCTAGTAGTCTTCAAATGACATCAAAATGTGGGCCAAGTACTTGTTAAAACTGTTCTCTAATTAAAAGAAGTATAGCATTTGATTTGCAGGAAAATAATGTGTTTATCTAAAGGATTCCAGGGACTGGCCCAGGAGACAAAAGTCGTTTGTAATCACATAAATGTTTAGACTAAAGAGGAAGGAAAACACCCCCTGAATGATGAAGATGGTTTTGGAGCCACTCAGCATCCAACCTTCCTGTCCATTCACCCACTACTCTCTTTTCCTCCTTATAAAAGTTCCTGAGTTCCCTAAGATGGAACTGTGAGGATGATAGCTCTGTAATCTTCTCAGGACAGGCCCTTGAATATATCTGATTTTCTTCTCACCAATTCTGGGTTATTGACTTTAAAGTGGCAAGCAAAATTGACTTGGATCCAATATCACTGTCATTGCTCTTCCCTGAATTCCTAAGTAATCAGAAGAAAAGGTGAGCTCTGGAAGGCTGACTAAACCTTGGAGATGGTGTCTCTAACATTAATTACATTTAGTACCGAATGTCATTATAGATGTACACTGGATCTGGTAGTATCCATTAAGGAAGACATGCTTCCCTAATATGCAGAATCTAGGGAGAAAGTGGGTCATAAGAGGGACTCTAGACCCTCTTATGAAGAAGGAGAAACCTTAGATGAGCAAAGAAGGTGACTTAACTGAAGGTGATGGGGGGGGAGGGAAACACCCAAATGCACATGATGTACTTTCACAAACAAATCAAAGTCAATCACTAAACTGAACATGAGAAGGAAGGAGGGGGGAGGAAATGGGGCAGGAATTGGGAAAGGGTTAAATGAGAGATGTGTGCATGTATGCCTCTACCAGCTTGTACCTCACAAAGATGTATGATTACAATGCACCAATTAAAAAAGGAAGACATGCTTGTTCATACCTATATATTTTCTTAAATTGCTGCAAAACAACTTCCTTGTAACAGCAATGAAAGGAGTTGTATGAGGAGAGAACATGTGGCCCTAATCCCACCCAAGTGCATTCACTTGTCCTCCTCCTTTCACTTGGGACATGCCTTATTCATGCTATTTGAATGACACAGTGGCATCTAGATGAGACCATGAGGCTTCAGTGGGATATGATTCTAGGCACAAGGTCACAACATAAAGCTGCCAGGGTCTTCAGGCCATGTTGAACAGGGCTGTACCTCATGGAATGTAAGGCCCAAGGCCACAGTTCATGGAAAGCAGGCCTTGGGCACACTGTTAAATGGCTAGAAAATATAATTGGGAGGGATTAGGGCTCACTCCACTGGGAATGACAAAATGTCACTGCACCTCAGGCAATGGAAAACATGGCCCATAAATCACCTCCATTGTTGCCAGACATAAATTTCTTAAATCTAAAAGGAACCAGGTGCAACTTGCTAAGGGGGTTTCTAACTTTGAAACATGCACACAGCACTAAGTCCATGGGTTTGGCTTAGGTACCGATGGGAAAGTTTCCAAAATGGCAGAAACAGCACAAGCACAGTAAGCCTTGACACAACAGAGAATGAGTGACCTTCCCAAGTGGATATACATGACGAGGAAGGTTTACAGACTGAATAAAACTTACCATGTGGAAGATGTCATGGCCACTTTTTGCTCCCAGAAAATGGATGGCTCCAGACATGCTGGGGCATAACACCTACCTTAACCCAGCCTCTTCTCCCAAAACTGTTCACTCACTCTGCTAAATGAATCTTCTATTCTTCCCTTATCTGTGTTTCCCCTCTGAAATCTTTTGGGAAGAAAGAGCCAAGGAAATCACTGCTGCTGACAACACCATGCATGCTCTGACCTTCCTCTCAGCCCTGTCCACTCACACAGGCTTTTATGCAGTGGAGTTAAGGAGAGAGTGAACATGCCAGCCAGCTTTGCCAGGGAGCAAGGGTTCCCAACACAGTGGTAGACACTGGAAACTGTGTGCTGGACCCGCCTCCATGCCTTGCTACCTTGAGGATGGCTCATGGCTGCTTGTATGAAGAAGGGGCTGAGGGCCTCCTCTCTGTTCTCCTGCAACTCTGGTCATTATGTAGCTGTCAACAGGGCAGAGTTCTTTAGAGCATAGGCTTACAGTGATTGTTCCTGTGAGGCAGAGCCAGAGAGCAAGTCGGGATTGGCCAGGGCAGCCCTGCGGAAGAAAAATACCTGTCTGGCCTTCTCTCCTGCTCAGTAGTTCTGATTACAGTATAGTTCAGGAGTCTCTAGGTTCACCAAATATCAACTTATATAATAGATGAGTTAAAAATAAGTCTAGGGGCTAGGGATGTAGCTCAATGATTGAGTGTCTGTCTAGAAGGTGCGAGGATCTGTGTTCGATTCCCAGCACCAAAAATTCCAAACAATAGCAAATACAAGATATATTGTGTGACTATTTGTCTTCTCTCTGAAAGGAAAATTATTTTCTAGGTTTAGCAATAATAGACCCCCCAAAAAAATAAAAGTGTCACAGGAAAAGAGATGATTCTTAGAAGGATCCCCAGCAATTCCCAGAGTCAGGGTGAGGGGAACTCAAATTAGGACTGGCAGAGTCCTTGGCTTATGTGATGGAAAAGAATTTCAACATGCTCCAGTCGGAGGCATAGACAGAGGTTTATTTAGGAAAGAAAGGAGTACACTTTTAAGAAGAGTGTGGGCCATCTCCAGAAGGAAAGATGTGTGTTGGGGGTCCAAGGCCCTTATTCAAAAACTTCAAATAAAAAAGCAATAGGTAAAAAGGAAATTTGGTGAAGGATGCGTATGCGAAGCAATGTGGTGGTGACATATGTCCAGTGATCACAAGACAGTTTATGGTGGCCTGTTCACTTTCCAGATCCTTAACTTGGCTCCCATTATCTGATCAGTAGATAATGCTGGAACATCCCCTATTACAGTTTTCTCAAGATATTGTATCTCTCTTACTTAAACTATTTATTGATGCTGGTGGGGTAATTAACAGTGCATGGTATTTTATTTTATTTTGTTGTGGTACTGGGAATTGAACCCAAGAGCATTCTACCTCTGAGCTACACCCCCAGCCCTATTTTATTCTTATTTTGAAACAGAGTCTCACTAGGTTGATGAGAGTCTCACGACTTGCTGAGGCTGTCCTCAAACCTATGATCCTCCTGTCTCAGCCTCCCAAGCACTGGGATTACAAATCAAATGTGTGCCACCATTCCCGGCTAACAGTGTATTATAAATGAATGATTTTTTTTTTTGCGGTACTGGAGATTGAACTCAGGGGCATTCTTCCTCCTAGCTATACTCCCAGCCCTATTTTTTATTCATTATTTTGAAACAGGGTCTCACTAAGTTGCAGAGGGCCTCACTAGGTAGCTGAGGCTGGCCTCAAACCTGGATCCTCCGGTCTCAGCCTCCCAAATGCTGGGATTACAAGCATGTGCCACCATGCCTAGCTATGAATGAATTTTTGATGAGCTTTCAGATTTACAGATTTACAGAAGGGTCATATGTTTACACTCATATGTGGAAGCTAGAGAGAAACTGGGAAACAAAGGTCCTCAGATAAATGAAGGCAGACACTAGTGGAATGGGGAAGGGGAATTTGGAGAGAGAGATGGTGAGGAAAAGGGGCAATCTGATGGTTGAAATATTCAAATAATCTTTTGTTCATTCAGGAAATTACCTGTATCAATGTAAAGATTCTCTATGGGGACCAAAGGAGTGGGGAGGGACCCAGAGGGAAACATACAACAAATGCTGTGCACATGTATGTTTTTGTCAAAATTCTGAGCCTCACTATGATATATAATTACAATGCACCAATAAAAAAAAGACTTAAAGATTTCCTAGGAATTTTGGAGTGAAAGACCTGGGAAGTGACAGGCCTGGAAAAGTATGCGTAACTTCTGAATTAAAATTTTATTTATTTCCCCTTCCTTTATATCTTCTTTCTACTTATTGCTTTTATGTCTTCTATACTACCTCAAAAGAAGCTATTCAAGTGTGAAATGAATGAGGAATAGGTATTCCACAAATATAAAAAAGTTAACATGCCTCAAAATAAATGCTCTTAGAAATATTTAAACACTGAAACACCAATTAATAAAAATGTACAAAGTATACACACAAGCAATAGATAACACAAGAAAACAAACACCAAACATATGAAAATGGTTGAACATTAAATATTAAATAAGGAAATGAAAAAATAAAACAGGCCCCAAGCTTCCTTTTTGGGTAGGCTATGCAATTCAAAACAAAGAAATATAAGACATTATGTCTAGTGCTGATCACGATACAATCAAATGAGCAATTTCATATGCAGCTGGATGGGGTATAAACAGATAAAAGCTTCCAAAAAGCAAATTTTCAGCTAGGCATGGTGGCTCATGCCTGTAATTTCAGTACTTGGGAGGCTGAGACAGAAGGATCGTGGGTTTGCAGTCAGCTTCAGCTACTTAGTAAAGCCCTCTGCAATTTAGTGAGACCCTGTTTCAAAATAAAGAATAAAAAATAAGTCTGGGAGCGTAGCTTGGAGAAAGAATGCCCCTGGGTTCAATCCCAGTACCGCAAAAAAATTAAAGTGCTTATCAAAACAGTGCTTATTAGCTGGATGTGGTGGCACACACATGCTTGTAATCCCAGTAATTGGGAGGCTGAGACAGGAGGATCACAGGTTGGCAGCCAACCTCAGCAGCTACTTAGTGAGACCCTCCATAACTCAGTGATAGCCTGTTTCGAAACAAATAATAAAAAATAAATTGGGCTGGGATGGAGCTCAGAGGTAGAATGCCCCTGGGTTCAATCCCCAGTACTGCAAACAAACAAACAAACAAGCAAACAAACAATTTATAACAACAAAATAATTGATAATAACTTAAATAACAGTCAATATGGTAGGAATAGATAAATATGGAACATCCATATAATGGAAATATTATGCAGATATTCCCCTCATGTTTTGTCAGAATCTTTAATGACATAGAAAACTGTTCACAACTGAATACTGGAAAATAGCAAAATGGATTTGAATTTTCTACAACATATCTTTAGGACTGGGAGTGTAGCTCAGTGGTAAAGTGCTTGTGTAGTATGTATAAGAGCCTTGGTTCCATTCCCAGTATTGTAAAAAAGTAAAACAAGGGAAAATATATTTAGCCATAACTAGATATAAAAAGAAAACTCTAAAATATTAGTAAAATATATGTGATATATATATAGTGGTACTAGGGATTGAACTCAGGGGCATTCTATCTCTGAGATACACCCCAGCCTTATTTTTATTTTTTATTTTGAAATAGAATCTCACTAAATTTTAGAGGGTCTTGCTAAGTGACTGAGGCTGGCTGCAAACCTGTGATCCTCCTGTCTCAGCCTCCCAAGTACTAGGATTATAGGCATGCGTCACCATGCACAGCTTTAACTGTATTTTTATGGAGAATTAAACCAAAATATCTAAGGCTGGGTCTAACTTAACCTCCTCACTTTGCAGATGAAGAAGGAAGGGGAAGGAAGGAAGGGAGGGAGGGAGGGAGGGAGGGAGAAAGGAAAAGAAAAGAAAAATAAACAGAAAGAAGCAGGTACAAGGCTAGAACCTTGGTATTGGCCTGGAAAATTTTGAAATTCTCCAATACTCTAAATTTCTAAAGAAGAGCAGTAAGAATAAGAGGTGACTTCCTTGAAATGATTGGGTTTCAAAAGGCATCCCTCAAAAGTTCCTTTATCAGGTATATTTATAAAACATTCAACTAGGCATGGTGGCACTCACCACTAATCCCAGCACTTGGGAGACTAAGACAGGAAAATTGCAGGTGTGAGGCAACTTAGCAAGGCCGTGTTTCAAAACAAAAAAATAAACCAGGTGCGATGGTGCATGCTTGTAATCCCAGTACCTGGGAGGCAGAGATAGGAGGACCATAGGTTCACAGCCAGCCTCAGATACTTAATGAGACTCACAGCAACCTAATGATACCCTGTTTCAAAATAAATAATAAAGAATAGGGCTGTGGATGTAGCTCAGAGGTAGAATGCCCCTGGGTTCAATTCCTAGTACTGCAAAAATAAATTAATTAATTAACAAATTAATTAATTAAAAATAATAATAAAATGGGCTCAGGGTGTAGCTTAGAGATAGAATGTCCCTGGATTCAATCCCAATACCTTCCCCCCCAAAATTTCATTATCAAAGACATCATGTGGGAGGGGGCAGTTGCCTCCAGCTGACATATATGTCTTCCTGGGAGATGCTGCTGTGGGCAGCATTGTTGGCTTCTTAGCCCTATAAGCTCCATAGCAAGATCTTGCAGGGTGATATACTAAACTGTTATATTTTGATGTTCAACTTCAATCAATAATTGTCCAACTTTTCTGCTTCTGCTGGCTTAGACTGAAACCAAGGAATAGAATGTCATCTATAGGCCATTTGTATTACAGGGAACAGGGCTCAAACATTTGTTCTCATATTTGGGCAAGTTATTTCTCTTACTTGGATCTTAATTTCCTCATCAGTAAAATGAAGGTGATTCCTAGATCTCTAATTTCAAACTCAACTCCATAAAACATAGACAGCATTAGTGGTTTGTAATTCAACTTACTGCCAGGTCTGGTGGTGTTTGCCTATAGTCCCAGCTGCTCAAGAGGCTTAGGCAGGAGGATCACTTGAGCACAGGAGTTTGAAACTAACCTGGGCAAAATAGTGAGACCCTGATCTGGGGGGGAAATTGCTGGGGGTGCAATCCAGTGGTAGAGCACTTGCCTAGTATGCAAGAGGTCCTGGGTTCCATCCCAGCACTGCAAAAAAAAAAAAAAAAAAAAAAAGGCCCATGTGATTACAATCACTCATCAGAATGACCCTTGATCTTGAAAATGTTCATACACCTGTGCTTTACCTCAGATTCTGATTCAGAAAATGTACAGCAGTCACAGCCTGGACACATGTATGAACCCAAACTAAAAATATTCCCCAGCTGCTTCCAAAGCACTCCTCAGGTGCAGAATTTGTGTGATGAAGGTGTTAGTTAATAGGTGTGCCTTTAACAATTCTAAGGCATGCTCCAGCTCTCCAATAGTTTGTTGTTGTTGTTGTTATTGGGGATTGAATTTAGGGGCCTTTTACCTCTGAGCTACACATCCAGCCCTTTACAATTTTTTTAAATTTTGAAACAGGGTCTCACTAAGTTGCTGAGGGTTTTGGTAAGTTGATAAGGCTGGCCTCGAATATACAATCATCCTGTTTCAGCCTCCCAAGTATTGGGATTACAGGCTTGTGCCACTGCACCCGGTTTTCAATAGGCATTTATATTAAGTGGCATTCTCAAAGGTGTTTGACTATGCACGCACACAATACTTACTAACAGTTCAGGAACACCAATGTTTCTCAGGAAGACCCTAGGCTAGGAGATAGTCAAGGCTACTATTAGTGAACATTTTCTTTGGGTGGATCATTGTTCATAATATTAAGGAATTTTCCATGGGAAAACAGCATAGATCAACCTCATAGGTGCATTTTGAAGTGTTCTTAACATCTCCAATAAAAGATATTCCCAAAGAACAAAGCATTACTGCAATTTCCCACTTTCTGAAAAATTGTCCTTTTATATTAACACTGGAATCAACACTCTAAGTCTGCTCAGAACTGCTAGTTCATAAGACATAAAAGACAGGGGTGGTGGCACACTTGTAATCCCAGTACTTGGGAGGGTGAGACAGGAGGATCGCAGGTTTGAGGGACAGCCTCAGCAAGTAGTAAGACTCTCATCAACCTAGAGAGACCCCATTTCAAAATGAAAATAAAATAGGGCTAGGGGTGTAGCTTGGAGGTAAAATGCCCCTGGGTTCAATCCTCAGTACCACAAAAAAGAAAAATGGATGGATGGATGGGAGGGAGGGAGGGAAGGCGCAAGGAAGGGAGGGAGGGAGAGAGGGAGGGAGGGAGGGAGGGAGGAAGGAAGGAGGGAAGGAAGGAAGGAAGGAAGGAAGGGCGGGCTGTGAGTTCATATCACATTCTCACTTCTAACCTAGGGAGAGCTAATCTATGCCTTATTTATCATCACAAAGCAAAGGATCTTTGACTTCATACTGTGGTTCAAAGCTCTCATCCTTATCTGAATTTACACAACAGTCAAGTTGTAAGCCACATAGATGTTTATTTTGTCTCCTACTCTTCTCAAGCAGACTGGAGGCACCCTTTATTGCCCATCCCCTTAGGATATGAATAGGGAAGGCTGAGCTGATATCCTAAGCCCTTGCAAACCTACATATGGCTTGTTTATACATGGTTTTTGACTCAACATTCACATCAGTGGATTAGAAGGGATTCACACCCCTTCGGTAAACCCATATCCACATACTGACTTTGTGGCTCTTGCCCTTTTGTGAAATTATGCTCTAGGTATTGGTTCCTATTTCCATATACAGACCATGACCAATTGATTACAAAGAAGACCCCAGCAAGTCCTCCCATCACTTGATGCTCGTGAAGTCTTTTTGAACTACAACTTTGCTACTCCTTACTTCAAGAGGTGAAGGTGGAGTTTGTTTCTCCATCCCTCTGAACCTGGGCTGGCCTGTGACTTTCTTTGACCAACAGAATGTGGTAGATAGGACATTGTGGGAGTTATGAGACTAATCAAGAAGGGTCTCCCACTGTTGTTCTCTTTAAACCCTTATCAAATCCAGGTGCAGTGGCACATGCCTGTAATCCTAGTACTTGGGAGACTGAGACAGGAGGATTGCAGGTTTGAGGCCAGCACCCACTAACTTATTGAAACTCTGTTTCAAAATAAAAAGGGATGAGTGTGTATCTTAATGGTAGAGCACCACTGGGTTCAATCTCCATCTCTCTCTCTCTCTCTCTCTCTCTCTCTCTCTCTCTCACACACACACACACACACACACACACACACACACACACACACACACACAAACACACACACCCTGTACCAAGACAGCCAGAAGCCTAAATTTCCTGGGACCTTGAGGAATCTAGAGGATCCTGAGCCATACTATAATCAGAACTACTGAGCAAGAGGCAAGGCTTGATATGGTTTTTTCTTCCCCAAGACTGCCCTGGCCAATCCTAATTTGCTCTCTGGATCTATTCCAAGAACAATCACTGTAGCCTGTGGTCTCTAGAACTCTGCGCTGTTGGCAGCTGCATGGTGACTCAGAGTTGCAGGAGGACAGAGAGGAGGCCCTGAGCCCCTTCTTTTTTGTACTGGCAGTTGAACTGAGGAGCATTCTACCTCTGATCTACAACCCCAGCCATATTTTTTTTATTTTTATTTTGAAACAGGGTCTTGCTAAGTTGCTGAGGTTGGCCTTGAACTGCAATTCTCCTGTCTCAGCCTCTCAAGTTCTGGGACTACAGACATATGCCACCATGCCCAGCTCTGAGCCTTTTCTTCATACAAGCAGCCATGAGCTACCCTCAGGGCAATGAGGCATGGAGGTGGGCCTATGCCCACTCCAGTATGCAATTTCTAGTGGCTACCATCATGTTGGGAACCTATCTCCCTGAAAAAGCTAGCCAGCATGTTCACTTTCTCCATAACTCCACTGTATAGAAGTCTGTATGAGTGGACAGGGCTGAGAAGAAGGACAGAGTACACATAGTGGTGTGCCCAAGGCCTGCCCTCCATGAACTGTGGCCTTGGGCCTTACATTCCATGAGTTACAGCCCTGTTCAACATGGCCTGAAGACCCTGGCAGCTTTGTGTTGTGACCTTGTGCTTAGAATCATATCCCACTGAAGCCTCATGGTCTCATTCCAATAGTTAAGTGGACACACATCTTCTAGATGCCACTGTGTCATTCAAATGGCATGAATAAAGCATGTCCCAAGTGAAAGGGGGAGGAAAAATGAATGCACTTGATGCATTAAGTGGGTGGGATTAGGGCCTCATGTTCTCTCCTCATAAACTACTTTCCTTGCCATCACTATGAAGTTGCATTCCTGATAGGAATATAAATTGTCCCAACCAAATGAGTAATCTGTCATTATCTACTAAAGCTAAATATAAGCATCCCTTGAAATCTAGGAACTGTAACTCCAAGTTCTTTAATAGTGATAAGTATATAGTTCAAAAAAGATATGCATATAAGAACTGATTGACTAATAGGCTATTCACATAATCTAAGAGGGCCTTTCATGACAGTACTTGCCTATACTCACAAAATATATGTATAAGAATTGATTAATAATAGGCTATTAGAATAATCTAAGAAGGCCATGCAGGATTGCAGAGGCCTATAGTCACAGTTACTCAGAAAGCCGAGGAGAAAGAATCACTGGAGCCCAGGAGTTCAAGACCAGCCTTGGCAACATAGTGAGACCCTATCACAACAAAAATAAATAAGTAAATTAATAAATAAATAACAGTAATACAGGAGAGCAGTTAAATGGTTTGGACAATGATGGAACCAGTGGACATAAGTGATCAGATTTTGGTTGCACGTTGAAGGTGGAGCTGAGAATTTGATGGTGGAGTTGACAAAGGGTATGAACAAAACAGAAATCAAGGACAGCAAGACATTTGGCTTAAGCAATGGGAAAAACAGAGTTGTCATTTAGCAAGATGGGGAAGAAAGATGAGGAGCAGATTTGGGATGTTAAAAAATCAGTCATTAAGCCAGCATGCATTTTATTTTAATTTTAAAAATTATTTTCTTGTGTCGGGTATGGTGGTACACACCTGAGATCCCAGTACTTGGGAGGCTGAGACAGAAGGATTGCAGGTTTGAGGACAGCATCAGCAAATTAGCGAGACCCTGTTTCATTAAAAAAAAATTAAAAAGGGGGCTGGGGTCATAGTTTGGAGGTAGAATGGCCCTGGGTTAAATCTCTAATACCAAAACAACAATAATAAATATAATACATTAATTTTTATGGTGCTGGGAATAGAACCCAGGGGCATTCTACACTTGAGCTACACTCTAGCCCTTTTTATTTTTTTATTTCAAAAGAGGTTTTTCCTAAGTTACCTGGAGCTGGCCTCAAACCTGCAGTCCTTCTGTTTCAGCCTTCCAAGTACTGGGATTACAGGCCTGCACAATCAAACCCAGCTTAAATCATTATTATTATTATGTGGTACTGGGGATTGAACCCAAGGGCATTCTACCTCCAAGCTACAACCCCAGCCATTTTTTAAAAAATTTGAAACAGGCTCTTAGTAGGCTGCTGAGAGTATCCATAAATTGCTGAGGCTAGCCTCAATCATGAGATCTTCCTTTCTCAGCCTCCAAGTACTGAGATTACAGGCTGGAACCACCATGCCCAGCAAATTATTATTTTTTAATTGAAACAACAGAAGACCCACTATTTCTGGTCGGAGCTTTGTAAGCATCTAGGGCCCTCACCTGTAGCATTATCTCGTAAAATATGATTTGTAAAAGAAAGTCATGTGAGTGCCATTGAAACTGATTGCCCTAAATAAATGGTATATTATGCACATACATATGATTATGATGTTAGATAATGTAATGATTACAGTGGCAATTTGGTTTCATGTTATTGGTAAAAGACAATGCAAATTCCTCTGGTAAAATAATACAAACTTTCTGATTTTTTGTTTTCAACATCTATGGAGAGAACTGTATGATTACTGTCTTTTGGTCTCTTCATATACCACATTAAGAGATTTTTCAACGTATAACCCTCCTTATTTCAGCTGCTCCGGGTTCATCATTCTGATCTGTACTATGTTTGCTAATATTTGAGGGATTCCTATTAATGCTGCAATCAACCACAGCTGTGACCAGGAAGCTACTACATCTCACTATGAGAGATGTGGCAAAGGTGCAGGAATGCAAAAGAGCAGGAAAGTGTATGCATTGAATCTCATTCAAGTCGCCTCCAAATGCAATGGTAGTGAGGGACTAGGCGGGGTGTGGCGAGACCTCATCAACATCTGCCCCATCACCTGTGCGCCCGAGCACTATTGGGAAAGCTTAGCCCTGCCCCCCCCACTTCTGAATTCTCCTCCTAGAAGGCTTTAGACAGGACACATCTTACCCCCCCCCCCCACCAGGCCTACCCCTGTTTGTGGCCGGTGCACTACTGACAACATCAGTAGAGATAATTGGGTGTCTACAGTTTTTTTAAAATTATCTTTTGGTGAACTGGGCGTGGTGGCACATGCTTGTAATCCCAGCATTCGGGAGGCTGAGACAGGAGGATCCGGGTTCACGGCCAGCCTCAGCTACCTAGTGAGGCACTCTGCAACTTAGTGAGACCCGGTTTCAAAATAAAGAATAAAAAATAGGGCTGGGGGTATAGCTCGGAGGTAGAATGCCCCTGAGTTCCACCCCCAGTACCGCAAAAAAAAAAAAAAAAAAAAAAAAGGCACATGAGCATCACTTTCATAGTCCTGGATTCCTCGAGTTTGCTTTTGAAAATCGGGTCCAGTCCATCCAGCTTCTGCCTGGTACTACAAGAGTTTTCCAAATAAGATAAAAATAATCAAAACTTTGATGTGAAAATATCAAAATGAATTTTTAAAAATATGACAATCTAATAAAGCCCACATGTCTGTAACAACACACTTACAGTAATGCAAATGAAGACCAGACCAAAATGTCAATGCCTAGTTAAGGAACTGATTGTAGAAACATGTTCTCTACCATGGTACTAATTAAGTAGGGCCATGTACTTATCCTAATATTATTGGAAGTTCCTATCATAAGAGATGCAGGAAAGGAGGGTTAGTACTATACTAAATGATGGTCCAGTTGATAGGAGATAGGTGCTGTCTTCTCAACACCTGCCACCTGACAACATATAAGGTTCCTCTTACTTGTCTAGCTGGTCTTGAATATTATTACTTCCAGTTCCACACCCTCTTCATGTCATAGGCTTACAGGCTCACCAGTGCTGGACTTTTCCATCACAGGTTCTGAAGGAGATGATAGAGACATAGCCTAGTACCACTGCAGGAAAATGACATGACTTAGAAACTCAGATAAGTTGACCGGCTGGATAAATTTCCTCTTATCCAGAGGAACTTCTGAAAACAGTTGGTGGAGTGTGTGTGTATGAGGTAGACCAAAACAGTAAAAGATAATGTCATAGAGAAACTGCATGAATCAAGCCACAACTTCAGGTAAGAGTTCTGCTTTAGAGGCCTAACTGTCCCTCAGGAAACAAAATTCACCCTGCATTACAATCAGAGGAATTATTAAATATTGCCTTGATAAGCATTCCCACTTATTTTCTAGAAGGGGAGGTTCAAAGGCCCATTTGTTCTCCTCAGCAATAAAGCCACCAACTCATACAAAGGTATGGATAACAAACTTTTGAAATATATTTTGTATTCTCACTTTACTAGTTACCAAAACTCATACAGCATGCAAAATTATGGGTAACAAATCATTCAAGTAAATTTTGTCTTCCACTTAGCACCACAAAATGCACTTTATACACCTGCTTTTGTCTCAGTAGTAACACAGTATGTCTGAAATTTGTTGACCATTAGAATTGAGTTAATAACACTCAGAACAATTTCATGAAGGTTTCATTCATTGTTACTAAAGGTAATAAGGAATTTAAGACTTGGGAGAGATTACAATGGGAAAAACTATACTTGCTAATATATAGTTTAAGAGATTTCCTCTTAATTAGCAAGGATACCTCTAGGCTACTATGTGCAAGGAACATGGAAAAAATTTCCTTCCTTCCATGCTCATTCAGCATTTAATGTCTAGGGTTCATCCTATAAAGTTAGGATATTTGAGGTTGTCAATAGTGCAATTCCTGACATCTGGATTCCTGAGAATACCAACAACATAAAGTAAACCCAAATAGTAGAATGAATCTTTTACTTTTCTAAATATAATTGAGGTAGATTTAGAAAATACTAATGTTCCATCTAAATAGGAATCATTAGGCCAGAGTTTTTCAAGAGTACTCCTGTAAGGATAGAAAAATTAAAATACAACTAAAATGCAGAAGCCCAAGTCCCCCTTGGGTTTCAGAAGAGTCCAAGCCTCCCTTAAGCTCTCTGACAATGATAAAACATTAAGTAAACATCTAAAAATGGAATGCTAGCCATATGTTTGCAAATATCTGCTCTGTACTTATCTGGCCTTTCAGGGCGCTGTGACCATGAACACTCTGATTGTTCAAAATGTTTTTAAATTGTTAAAATTGTTATGACCAGTGTATATCTCAAAATGCTTATGTCTTATGTCTTAAAATACTTACCCCTCTTACCCCTCCCAACTTGTCTTGAACTTTCCACCCTTAAGAACCCTGCTTTAGTGTAGCTCAGGGCTCTTCTCCTCTGAGTCAAGCCCTAGCGCACTAGTTAAATGAAACACCTCTTGTTGTTTACATCGAGTAACGACTCTCGTGATTGATTGGGGTGAGTGCTGAGACCCGAGGAGGGGTCTTTCCTAGACCTTACACTCCTAACTTTAGCCCACTGGTGTAATAAAACTTCCTCTAAAAAAAAATAGGAGTCATTAAATCACTTCAACATGAGATAATATACATAATTCAAGTAAAAACCAAGAATCAGGGGCTGGGGGGTGTGGCTCAGTGGCAGAGCACTTGCCTAGCACATGCTAAGTCCTGGGTCTGATTCCCATGACAGATTCACCCATCACCATTATTAAAGGGAAACAGGTCTTTTACCTTGCTGAAAGGATCAGGTTACTCAGTGATTAGAGTTCTCAGGCTTTCGAGTAAAACAAATATTTTCCTTCAGTTCTCCCCTTGAATATACATTCTGTGTCACACAATAGAATGATTAGTATGAATAGGCAGCATCTGCCTATTTCTTAAGTCACTAAGGCATATTTAGCACATTTGTCCAAAAAGCCAGGTAAAACATCCCCACCCCATGGAGAAGGAGTAGCCGATTCCTGCTAGTCATGTTCCTAGTCTGGCCTTAGATCACTCCTATTCTTATTATTTGTAAATAGATAATACACCCATCATTTTTTAATGGTAGGAATACCTGGGAAGGAGGACCTAAGCCAATATTTAAAGAAATAATGGCATATCAAATGCACAATTATAATTCTAAAACAAAACACAAAAGTATTCCAGATGACCTACAAGGGTCATTCCCTTCCAGAGAACAGAAGAGTCCTCATTCTAGGTGTGAAATTATTCATTTGTAAATTACAAATGTCCCCTGATAATACATGAAAATACTAAAGATGGAATTGAATTACATAAAATGATCATCAACATGTAGCTGCTGTGGGAAAATGAAATCCCAAATGATCCCCAAAGACATTCAGAGGTAACTGATGACCAGGAATTGTGAACATTCACTGTCATAAAACAACAAGCACTCAGCCAGATGGCCAATGTGTGCTTCTTAAATACTGAAATACCATAAAACTTTCTTCACTTTTGGTATATCCATGAAAAAAGATACAAAATTGAAATTCTTAGTAAATATTTTAATATTAAAACAATTTGATGGTAAAATAGAATACAACACTTGGCTATGTGGCCTCTTTATTTATTTATTTTTTTGCGGGACTGGGGATTGAACTCAGGGGCATTCTACCTCCGAGCTATACCCCCCAGCCCTATTTTTTATTCTTTATTTTGAAACAGGGTCTCACTAAGTTGCGGAGTGCCTCACTAGTTAGCTGAGGCTAGCCGCGAACCCGGATCCTCCGGTCTTAGCCTCCCAAATGCTGAGATTACAAGCGTGCGCCACCACGCCCGGCTCTATGTGGCCTCTTGAAACCAGTAATTGTTGTAAAGCAAGAGGCACGAAGGTAATTAGAAAACTCTTTTTCTTCATCTGTGAATTGAAGATAATGCAAAATATTTAACATAAAACTTATGAAAAGGGAAAAGATCAACAATTAATAGAAAAAATGATACCACACTCAAATCTCCTGTAAAACAAAATCCCAAAATGGGTTTCATGGCAGCCAAGGATAGAGAAATTAAATACAATCACTGTCATAATATATCCGGAATGCAAAAACTGGTTAAGTTGCATATTTATAAGTCAAGACTATCCCAAAATGCTTATTTCTATGAAAATTTATGATTAGGCAACAAGACTAGAATTTGATCAATATAAATCATGTCAAATATACAATTATAAACAGAAAGGTCCCAATTAGACATTATTTTTTCTGCTGTAAATTGAAATTTGTGCCAAATCTTGTAAAGGAAAACTATGAGGAGCACCAGAACTGAAATTCTTTGGGTGCCATGAGGATGAACATCTAGTATTAAACACCAAACAAGTCCAATCTTGCCTGTCAATGCAACTAAGGAGCATCTGCAGCAACCTTAAATTTCAAGGACCCATCCTGAAAATTCATTTCCAAATGTGCACAAAGAAAACATTTTCATTTAAACAATATTTATGGGACATGGCCCAAAACAAAATTAAACAAACTCAAATGACTTCTATATCATGAAAAAAGAAAAAAATATCACATATATTGTTAAACTACAAATAGAATCTTTGGTAACTTAATTCCCCTCGGACTTAAGGCAACAAACTCTTGCCAAGCACACCACTATTTTCACTATTTGTAAAGTGCAAATAATACCAAACATTTTATGGAAACACATGGAAGGCACCAGGACACTTAGTTAACACAATAATTGTTAACTCGGGAAGTTACACACAGAAGCAACACAGTGTCAGTTGTACCAAAGGCCAAACATGGGGATGAGTGCACAAAAGGCCCACCAAGCCGCTCAGCTCATTTTCTTTTTTTTCTTTCCGTGTGTGTGTGTGTGTGTGTGTGTGTGTGTGTGTGTGTGTCTGTGCGCGCGCGCGCGCGCACGCACACACGGAAGCATGGTAGTGGGGATTGAACCCAGGGAAATTCTACCTCTGAGCTATACCCCCAGCCCTATTATTTATTTAGTTAGTTAGTTTTAGTTATTTTGCGGTACTGGGAATTGAACCCAGGAGCATTGTACCTGGCTGGCCGTAAATCTGCAATCCTACTGTCTCAGCCTCCTAAATACTGGGATTACCGACATGCACTACATTCTAACGTCTTTAAGGGAAGTGTTCCCCGGGCTTCTGGATTGAGGACAGAAAAGGTCCATACACACCAGGGCCCAGTGTTGTGCTTGTGTAACTACAGGGTGAGTCTTTGAGATCGTGATCTTTAGGTGGTGTTTTCAGCTTAAAAATGCGGAAAGGTTTTATAGGGACATCTGAGCCAGTGTTTATAGGGACAGCAGTGCCCCAGCAGCCCATGGCTGCCAGGGATCCGATTTTGCCTTTATTTCATAGCATTGTGGGGTAGATACTATCAACGTGTGTTTGTTTAAATCTTGGTATTGGCTGTTTTTATGAAATTTCTTGTCGGCGACCACATTCCTGTTATGCTTGAGAAGTTGTAAAGAGGGCGCCAAGGATTTGGATGCTGTTTGTCTGCCTTTGGGTGAAGTGTTCTGTTTCTTTAACATTACTGCTTTTCATTTAATTTGTTGGTTATATTTTTGATTTGGTCATTTTCATAGGGTGTCTTTAAAAAAAATCTCGGTAATTGCTAGTTGAAGATAAACTGGGAGAGCCGGGCATGGTTTTGCATGTTTGTAATCGCAGTACTTGGGAGGCTAATTCAGGAGGATCTCAGGTTCAGAGCCAGCCTCAGCTACTTAGTGAGCCACTCCACAACTCAGTGAGACCTCGTTTCAAAATAAAGAATAAAAATGTGGCTGGGGGTGTAGCTCAGAGGTAGAAGGCCTCTGGGTTCAATCCCCAGTACTATAAACAAACAAACAAACAAATAAATAAATAATGACCACACATCCAATCAGATAACAATCATAACACAAACCACCAATTCAGGATGGAAATTGAATTGACACTTAAGTGATTGCCGGAGGGGGCCGCCATGTTCCACACCCCGGAGGGAAACCGTCTACGGAAGCCCAGCTGCACAATGTACAGTTTAACGAATCTGGTCACGCACCTGGTAGGGCTTCTTTGACAGCCAATCTATGGCCCCGCCTTCAGTCAGCATCATTGGACAATCTGAAATGATAGACAGGGAAACTATCCACTCGTTGTATGCCATCAAGCTGAAAGACTCAAGTCTTTGTTCATGTTAGCATCACTTCTAATACCTAATACCTATGCCCATCTCTCAATGTCCACAGCTACTCCTAAGCCCTTGGCCTAGATTTCCCATCATTTCTGACTTTGGAAATCTGTCCCTCCCAGTGTATCCAGGTCCTCCAGGAAGCCATGATTTTTTTTTCCGGTGGTACGGGGGAGCAAACCCAGGGAATTGTACTTCTAAGCTACACCCCCAGCCCGTATTATTGTTGTTGTTGTTTTTAAACAGGGTCTTGCTGAGAGTCTTACTACATTGCTGACACTGGCTGCGAACCTGCAATCCTCCCATCTCAGGCTCCCAAGTACTGGGATGCACCACCATGCCCATATGCCTTCCATGATTTACTGCTCTTCCTCTACATGGATATGAGAGTTCTTTGCCATTAGGCGGGCACGTGGAGAGACATCAAAGCTGGGATAATAGAGAAGGATATGTATCCTTTCTGGGCTTCAACTTGTCTGGGAAGAATAAGTTAATTACTAGTTAATGTATTATATGGTTAGGGCAATGTTGCTTGGATTCATGTTTCACCTCTTTACCTTACCAACAATGTAGTTTTGGTTTTTAAGTTTGTGATATTTTTGTTGTGAGACAGGGTCTCACTAAGTTGCCTATGTTTCTCAGTCCAGCCTCAAACTTACAATTCTCCTGTGACATCCTCACAAGTAGAAGGGACTACAGGCTCATATAACTAGGCCCAGCCTAATATCTTTTTCATTTTTTGGTATTGCTAGAAATTGAACCTAGGGCTTTCCACATTCTAGGCATGTGCTCTGCCACTGAGCTAAGCCTCAGCCCACATAACTATGAAACTTTGGATGATTTCTTACCTTGGTTCTTTTTGGTCTGCTAAACAGAGTATAAGCTAGGTGGTGTGGTGTTTGCAGTACTTGGGAGGCTGAGACGGAAGAAACACAAGTTCGAGGCCAGCCTCAGCAACTTAGTGAGGCCCTCTACAACTTACTGAGACCCTGTTTCAAAAATAAAAAAAGAACAAAATAGGACTGGGGGTGTAGTTCAGAGGTAAAATGCCCCTGGATTCCAGCCTCAATGCCACACAAAAAAACATTTAAATTCTACTTCAAAATAAAAATTAAAAAGTGTCGGGGGTGTAGCTCAGATCTAGAGTACCCCTGGGACCAATCCCTAGCATAAAAAAATAATAATATAATAGGGTATAAATAAGAACCAATTCATTAAACCTAATGTTTTGACATAAGGAGAGTTAACACTAAACATTTCTCTGCTGCCTGGTGCATATCAAGTTCTCACATACAATTGTTATTTTAATAACTACTTCCTTCAAGTTTCAGATGAAATCTCACCTCTTCCTGGATATTTTCAGCACCATCACATACTATATCTACCTGCATTTTTTAATTCATTGTCTACTTATTCACAGTGTATAATTTTCATCACACAACACATTGTCCAATTGTTTCTTCTGACATTCTGTCATGTTTGTCTATGGTAATGTTTCTATGCTCATTAATAAATCAACCTTTGTCCCAGTTCTTCATATATGACATATATATATGACATATATATATGTAATGTCATCTCTCCTCCCTAAATTCACCACCAGTTTTTATTTATTTATTTATTTATATTTATTTTTTTCAGCAAGAATTTTTTATACATTTCTTGAGTACAACAGGGTTACATAGACATTTATGACATATCAATCATTATCAGATCACAAATAGCACCACTTCTTCGTTTTACACGTATAGCCCACATTCTTAATATAGCCTGGTAAAGCAAACTTTCTAGAGTCATAAAGCCATAATCCTTTAGGGTGATAAATGTACTTTCTAAGAAGTAGGAGGGTCTTTCATCTACGCATCCTAGGAGCAATCTCCAGACTTGGAGATGCCAGTGTAACCATAGCAGAAAAGTCAGTATAATTACTCATATATGCAGATCGCAACTGCCAGGGGGTAAAGGGCCCAGCTGGGCTCCCACAACTCCCCCATTTTTATTTTAAAATGCACAAAGGACTGTCTTAGGTCATTTCCTACCAGGTGCTTAATCTTACCCGTCATGGGGTCTAGATGAGTCATTCAACGAGCCCTGTCTTAGGTTGATATTGCCCTGAGAAAATCGAACCCATCATTGACTACCAGGCCCTTTGCAAGGCAGTGCTTGCATTTTTATTCCATGTAAATCTGCTCGTATACTAACATAGGCATTGATGACAAGGCGTACAACAAGTGGTAGAATGCAAAAGCCTAGAATGACTATTGCTGCTAATCCAATAACTCCTCCCAGCAAGGAGGTAAATGAGGGCCAGGTAGGCACCAAAGCTTGAAGCCAATCTATAAATGTCTTAGCTGTTTCTGCCACTTTAATAGAGATGGGCTCCCCATTACGTAGATCAAAAATCTCCTGGTGTAACTTTAACAAATCTTTTTTTTTTTTATCTTTCCCTTATTTGGTGCATTGTAATCACACATCTTTGTTAGGTACAAGCTAGGTAAAGACATCCATGCACACATTTCTCATTTAACCCTTCCCCAATTCCTGCCCCACTCCCTCCTCCTCCCTCCTTCAATTGCCAAATTATGGAACCAGCCAAGATGTCCATCAACAGATGAATGAATTACAAAACTATGGGATATGTACACAATGGAATTTTACTCAGCCATAAAGAAGAACAAAATCATGTTATTTGCAAGGAAATGGAAGGAACTGGAAAACATTCTGTTAAGTCACAAAAAGTTAAAAATCGAATGCTCTCCCTAATATGTGGAAGCTAGGGAGAAAATGGGACATAAGAGAGACTCCAGATGAAGAAGGAGAATCCTTAGGTGAACAAAGAATTTGACTTAACGGAAGGTGATGGGGGGAGGGAGGACACCCTAATGAACATGATGTACCTTCATGAACACATCAAAGTCAATCACCACCAGTTTTCCATTGGAAGCTTAGTAGCTTCTTCTGTTCTGATACAGTATGTATCAGTATATAGCATGACATATATTGGGATCCAACAAGGCCATGAAGAGGCACAGAAGTAGTACTTGATTTTGAAGATCTCCATAAATATCTTCCCTTGAGAAATTCCCAGTGTCTCTTGGTCCACTGACTGCTTTGGCCTGATCAGGTAAAATCTGTGTTGTAGACTAATAAGGAACTGACAAACACCTTTGTGGGATGAGCTAACTACCATTTTCAGAAAAGGATGCATGTAGCTGACAGGTGCAATGGAGGAGAGTTGACATGGCCCGTAGGACAGAGAGAAGACAGGCTACAGGATCAGGGAGGAGCCCATGTCAGGAGCAAGACATGACCACATGACAGCTCAGGGAAGAAGGCTCATGCTCGCCTGATGAGACAAGACAGTCAATGATGTAACTATTAAAAGGTGACAGAGAAACCCTGTCTAGGACAGAAGATGTTGTACACAAATTAGAGTATTTGAGGTCTTGAATAACAAGATTTAATCTGCTTTTGAAAGCTGTCATTTTCATACCAGGGTGAATAACTGATCAGCATAGAAAATGTAAAAAGCCAGGTCACTCACTTACAAGAAAGTCATTAGGGTCCAAGCAGGTGGTAATAAATTCTTGAGCTGTCATAGATGCAATGAAAGTTACATGAAGAAACATGAGGGACAGTAAAACACGGAACAGGGTGACTGCACAGGGAAAGAGTCAGGTGTCACAAAGTTTGAGGTGTTCCAAAAAGGAGGGGAAGGGCAGCTGAGGGCATAATTACAGGCTGAGAGGAGAAGGGAGACCTGGAGACTGGGCTGGGGAAGGCAGAGAGGCTACAGAGGCTGAGGTCCCCTGAGGACAAAGAATGGACTGAGGACAGGCAGGTGGAGCCCTGGGGGAATCTAAGGAGCATGTCTCCAACAAGATCTCCCAGAGTGACCCTGGGGAGTGGGCTCCAAGTACCCACAGTGATAACTTGCTGGATCCCCCTGACTGCCAAGCCTTCCTTATACATCTCATGTCCACACACCCCTCCAGTGCTGACTGGGCTCCCCCTGGCAAGTCTGCTGATTGTAGGTAGAGGTTTCTGTCATGTCGGCCTCCAGAGCACACACACTTGCACTCCTCAAATGTGAACTCACCCTCACGCTGGAGTGTGGAAAGGAAGTAGACTCCTGTGCTTCACGTGATAGAGCACCAAGCTTGAGAGAGAGGCTCTTCACCATTCTCATTATCCTGCACCTTTCT
>PVLC010024129.1:0-24961 GCA_004027655.1 Graphiurus murinus
CCCTTTTTTTTTTTTTTTTTTTTTTTTTTTTTTGCGGTACTGGGGATTGAATTCAGAGGCACTCTACCTCCGAGCTATACCCCCCCAGTCCTATTTTTTTATTCTTTATTTTAAAACCAAGTCTCACTGAGTTGTGGAGTGCCTCACTACGTAGCTGAGGCTGGCCTCGAACCCGGATTCTCTGGTCTCAGCCTCCCAAATGCTGGGATTACAAGCGTGTGCCACCACGCCCGGCAAAGCCCTATTTTTTATTCTTTTTTTGTGTGTGTGGTATTCGGGATGGAACCCAGGGGCATTCTACCTCCGAGCTACACCCCTAGCCCTATTTTTTATTCTTTATTTGGAAACAGGGTCTCACTAGGTTGCAGAGGGCCTTACTAAGTAGCTGAGGCTGGCCGAGAACCCGGATCCTCTGGTCTCAGCCTCCCAAGTACTGGGATTACAAGCGTGCACCACTACGCCCAGCTTATTCTTTATTCTTTAAAACAGGGTCTCACTAATTTGCAGAGGGCCTCACTAAGTAGCTGAGGATGGCCGCAAACCTGCAATCCTCCTCTCTCAGCCTCCCAAGTACTGGGACTACAAACATGCGCCACCACACCAAGCTTTGGGGAATTATTTTTAGTCATGGTTTATTTTATTTGATCAATAATGGTTGAGAGAACAGAAACATAAGTACTATTTTTCAAAAAACTAGAAGAAAACAGATTTCAGTTGGTGTGGTGGTGTCTATTCCAGAATCTTCTTAGATGGTACAAAATGTGTTTCAGGCAAATGAAATGATACTCTACTAAAGTTCTCCCTTACCTTGGTCATATAAATTTTGGATTTCCAAGCCACTTGTAATCCCAGCATTTGGGAGGCTGAGACCGGAGGATCCGGGTTCAAGGTCAGCCTCAGCTACCTAGTGAGGCACTCCGCAACTTAGTGAGACTTGGTTTCAAAATAAAGAATAAAAAATAGGGCTGGGGGTATAGCTTGAAGGTAGAATGCCCCTGAGTTTAATCCCCAGTACCGCAAAAAAAATAAAATAAAATAAAATAAAAAAATTTGGATTTCCAAAAGTCTGTCAGAGGGTTATCAATCCACAACTTCATGATGACCTCTAGGGTATAGTGAAGAAATTGATGCGTGGCCTTGAGCCGACTCTGGAGAGTGGCTGCGTCCTCTCCTAAACTCTGCTTTCAGTGAGTCATGTAGATAGCCTGAAATCAGCCATGGCAGGGTTTTACCTTGGAAATCAGCAAACACTGTGAATCAGTAGTTATTTTTTCCCCTTGGGGAAGAGGTTGTTAAACATTTACTAACAACGTGAGTTTTTCCATTAGGAAACACCTGGGCCCAGTGTCCACCCTTCTGGTTCTCTGGAATTCTTTTTTTCCTCTCCTTGTTGGTGTGTATTTGCACGTATTCTCCTCCTCTGCTTTACTAATCCTTCTACTGTGTTAATGTGTATCTTTTTGTTTATGTGCATTCTTGTGAAATGTGTTTTGCTATTCTGTGTACATGTCTTTTAAATTTCATAAATGTAGCCGGGCGTGGTGGTGCACGCTTGTGATCCCAGCATTTGGGAGGCTGAGACCGGAGGTTCTAGGTTTGAGGCCAGCCTCAGCTACCTAGTGAGGCTCTCTGCAACTTAGTGAGACCCTGCTTCAAAATACAGAATAAAATAGGACTGGGAGTGTAGCTCGGAGGTAGAATGCCCCTGGGTTCAATTCCTAGTGCTGAAAAAAAAAAAAAAAAAAAAGAAGGCTGAGACCGGAGGATCTGGCTTCCCGGCCAGCCTCAGCTACCTAATGAGGCCCTCTGCAACTTTGTGAGACACTGTTTCAAAATAAAGAATAAAAAAAAAAATAAGGGTGGCACACACCTGTGATCCCACTACAAGGGAGGCTGAAACAGGAGGCAACGTCAGCAATTTAGCGAGGCCCTTGGCAACTTAAGTGAGACCCTGCTTCAAATTTAAATTAAAAAAAAAAAAAAAAAAAAGGGCTGAGGGGGCATAGCTTAGAAGCAGAATGCCTCTGGGTTTCATCCCCAGTACCACAATCAATCAATCAATAAATAAATAATAAAAATAAAAATAAAAAAATAGGGCTGGGGGTATAGCTTGGAGGTAGAATGCCCCTGGGTTCAATCCCCAGTACTGCAAATAATAACAATAATCATCATCATCATCATCATCTCCCAGGGAGGTATGGTAGCACATGCCTATACTTCCAGTGCTTGTGAGGATTGCAGGTTCAAGACCAGTCTCAGCAATTTAGTGAGTCTTGCAGCAACCTAGCAAGATGCTGTTTCAAAACAAAAATTTGAAACAGGGCTGGGATCTGGGCATGATAGTGTATGCTTTTAATCTCAGTACTTGGGAGGCTGAGACAAGAGGATTGTATGTTCACAGCCTCAGCAATTTAGGAAGGCCCTCCACAACTTAGTGAGACCCTGTTTCAAGAAAATAAGACATAAACTAGGGCTGGGAGTGTAGCTCAGAGGTAGAATCCTTCTGGGTTCAATCCCTAGTAAACATACACCATGCTGGGATTACAAGCGTGTCCCACCACGCCTGGCTTGGGAGATTATTTTCTAAATTCTTCTTTCTTATATACACAGCCCTCCCAGCCTCTGACAGTTACTACCACCCAATCTATTGCTTGAAATTTTTCAAAGTGCCCTGAAGTAGGGTGCAGCTTTCTTTCCTTTTTTTTTTTTTTTTTTTTTTTTTTTTTTCCTGTGGTACTGGGGATTGAACTCAGTGGCATTTTACCTCCAAGCTACACCCTTAGCCCTATTTTTTATTCTTTATTTTGAAATTGGATCTCACTAAATTGCAGAGTGCCACACTAGGTAGCTGAGGCTGTCCACAAACCTGGATCCTCCAGTCTCAGCCTCCCAAATGCTGGGATTACAAGCGTGCGCCACCACTCCCAGCTGGGTGCAGTTTTCTGAGACTGCCACTTCACTGCCCCTCCCAAGACACACTTCCTGGATCTTCTTTGTTTTTAAGTTTTTTTGCTGCTCATCCTTCACTAACAAATTGGTGTGGATATCAAAAGCAGGGTGGAAGCCAGGCATGGTGGGGCATGCTTGTAATCCTAGTGCTTGGGACGCTGAGACAGGAGAATCCGGGCTCATAGCCAGCCTCAGCTACTTAGTGAAGCTCTCCGAAATTTAGTGAGACCCTGTTTCAAAATAAAAAATAGCTGGGCGTGGTGGCGCAGGCTTGTAATCCCAGCATGTGGGAAGCTGAGACCTGAAGATCTGGGTTCCCGGCCAGCCTTAGCTACCTAGTGAGGCCCTCTGCAACTTAGGGAGACTCTGTTTCAAAATAAAGAATAAAAAATAGGGCTGGGGGTATAGCTCAGAGGTAGACTACCCCTGGGTTCAATCCCCAGTACCCCCCAAAACAAAAGCAGGGTGGAGCCAAGAGTGGTGGCACACACCTATAACCCCAGTACTTGGGAGGCGGAGACAGGAGGATCTCAAGTTAGAGGCTAGCCTGGGCAATTAGCAAGACCCTCTTTCAAAATAAAAAGTGTTAGCCAGGCGTGGTGGTGCATGCTTGTAATCCCAGTACTTGGGAGGCTGAGACCGGAGGATCCGGGTTCGTGGCCAGCCTCAGCTACCTAGTGAGGCACTCTGCAATTTAGTGAGACCCTGTTTCAAAATAAAGAATACAAAATAGGGCTGGGGGTATAGCTCGGAGATAGAATGCCCCTGAGTTCAATCCCCAGTACCGAAAAAAATAAAAAAATAAAAAGTGTTAGCCGGGCATGGTGGTGCATGCTTTAATCCCAGTACTTGGGAGGCTGAAACAGGAGGATCACAGGTTCATGGCCAGCTTCAACTATTTAGTGAGGCCCTCCACAACTTAGTGAGATGCTGTTTCAAAATAAAGAATTAAAAATAGGGCTGGGGGTATAGCTCAGAGGTAGAATGCCCCGGGTTCAATCCCCAGTACTCCAAAAAATAAATAAAGAAAATCAATCAAGCCGGGCGTGGTGGCGCACACTTGTAATCCCAGCATTTGGGAGGCTGAGACCGGAGGATCCGGTTCACGGCCAGCCTCAGCTACTTAGTAAGACACTTCGCAACTTAGTGAGACCCTGTTTCAAAATAAAGAATAAAAAATAGGGCTGGGGTGTGACTTGGAGGTAGAATGCCCCTGAATTCAATTCCCAATACTGCCAAAAAAAAAAAAAGAAAAGAAAAGAAAGAAAGTCAATCTATTAATTGATTAATTAATTAGTTAATAGTGTTGACTGTGAGCCGGGCGTGGTGGCGCACGCTTGTAATCCCAGCATTCGGGAGGCTGAGACCGGAGGATCCGGGTTCTCGGCCAGCCTCAGCTACCTAGTGAGGCACTCCACAACTTAGTGAGACCCGGTTTCAAAATAAAGAATAAAAAATGGGGCTGGGGGTATAGCTCAGAGGTAGAATGCCCCTGAGTTCAATCCCCAGTACCGCAAAAAAAAAAAAAAAAATAGTGTTGACTGTGTAGCTTGAAGGTAGAATGCACCTGGATTCAATCCCCAGCACCAAAAACAAAAAAAACCAAACTGAGTGTAGTGGTGCATACTTGTAATCTTAGTACTTGGGAGGCTGAAACAGAAGGTTCCCAGGTTCAAGGCCAGCCTCAGCAACTCAATGAGACCCTGTTTCAAAATTAAAATAGAGTTGGGGCTTTAGCTCAGAGGTAGAATCCTCCTGGATTCAATTTCCAGTAACACCACACACACACACACACACACACACACACACACACACACACAGAAAAAAAAAGGGTGGTCCTGAGCACACAGGTCTGATGCACTTCTTTTTTTTTTTTTTTTTTTTGCGGTACTGGGGATTGAACTCAGGGGCATTCTACCTCCGAGCTATACCCCCAGCCCTATTTTTTATTCTTTATTTTGAAACAGGGTCTCACTAAGTTGTGGAGGGCCTCACTAAGTAGCTGAGGCTGTCCGTGAGCCCGGATCCTCCGGTCTCAGCCTCCCAAATTCTGAGATTACAAGCATGGGCCACCACGCCCAGCTACTTACTCTATTTTATAAAGTTGTGCCCAATTCTAGAAATGAAAATTAAGCCAATTAAGATTATAAACAACAAACCAAGAAAAAAAATGTTTCCTAAGTCAAACACTCTCACTAGGGTGGATCCAGAAACCCGAAACTGTGGATAGTCTCAAAACCCCAAGGTAAGTCACAGAGACAACTAGGCAGAGAGATGGACAAAACTGGTTTAGCCTACACAGACTCAAGAGAGGCAGCATAGAAATCAAGAGTACAGACTTTGGAGGCAGCCTGGCCTCCAGCTCTTAGAAGCCCCCAGCTCTGCCAGTTATATGACCTTGGCCAAGTTATCTAACTTGTAGAAGCTTTAGTGTCCCCATCTGTAAATTGGGCTTTTGTGGAGAATTAAATAACATAAATCAAGTTCTTAGCACATCCCTGACTTGTTACAGATGCTTGAAAATAGAAGCATACTGGAAACAGAACTCTGTAAGGATCGTTAGTCACTCCTGAACCCAGCTGTCACACTGCAGAAGCTCCTGGGAGGGGGCTATTGTACTGCAAGCTCTCTACCTCCATCAAGGATATAGTTCAGTTGGGCATGGAAGTACAAGCCTGTAATCCCAGTACTTGGGAGGCTGAGATAGGAGGATCACAGGTTTGAGGACAGCCTCAGAAAGTAGTGAGACTCATCAACCTAGTCCCCCAGCTCACAATTAAATAGGGTCAGGGTGTAGCTTGGAGGTAGAATGCCCCAGCTTCAATCCCTAGTACCATACACACGAAAGGAAGAAAGGAAAGAAGAAAGAAGGAAGGAAGGAAGGAAGGAAGGAAGGAAGGAAGGAAGGAAAGAAAGAAAGAAAGAAACAAAGAAAGAAAGAAAGAAAGAAAGAAAGAAAGAAAGAAAGAAAGAGTGAGTTGGAGCCGGGCGTGGTGGCACACGCTTGTAATCCCAGCATTTGGGAGGCTGAGACCGGAGGATCTGGGTTCGTGGCCAGCCTCAGCCACCTAGTGAGGTCCTCCGCAACTTAGTGAGACTCTGTTTCAAAATTAAGAATAAAAAATAGGGCTGGGGGTATAGCTCGGAGGTAGAATGCCATTGAGTTCAATCCCCAGTACCGCAAAAAAAAAAGAAAGTTGGGCTGGAAGTGCATCTCAAAGATAGATTGCCTCTGGGTTCAATACCCAGTGCCACAAAATAAGTAAGTAAATAAATAAATAGATTTGACTGGATGTGTAGCTCGAAAGTAGACTGTCTCTGGGTTCAATATCCAGTATCCCAAAATAGGTAAATAAATAAAAATAGAAAATAAGCCGGACGTGGTAGTGCACACCTGTAATCTCATTACTTGGGAGGCTGAGACAGGAGGATTGCAGGCTCGAGGACAGCCTCAGCAAATAGTGAGACTCATCAACCTAGTGAGACCTTGTTTTCAAATAAAAATAAAATAGGGCTGGGCATGGTGGCCCACACTTGTAATCCCAGTACTTGGGAGGCTGAGATTGGAGGATACAGGTTCGGAGACAACCTCAGCTAGTTAGTGAGGCCCTACGCAACTTAGTGAGATCCTATTTCAAAATAAAGAATAAAAAATAGGGCTGGGGGTATAGCTCTGAGGTAAAATGCCCCCGGGTTCAATCCCCAGTACCGCAAAAAATAAATAAATAAAATAAAATAGGGTTGGGGGTGCAGCTTGGAAGTAGAATGCACATGGGTTCAATACTCAAAGAGACCAAAAAAAAAAAAAATCTCCAGCACCAAAATAAAATAAAATAGTGATGGGGATATAACTCAAAGATAGAATGCCCCTGGGTTCAATACCCAGTATTACACATAAATAAATAGTAAAAATAAAAAGGGCTAGGGTTGTATCTCTGAGGTGGGATGACCCTGAGTTCAATCCCCAGTATAAATATATATATATATAAATATATATATATATATATATATATATATATTTCACCATCTAGAGCACAAAAACTCTATTTAGAAGAAAAAATTAATTCTTATTTCTTAAATTAAAATCAACCAGCTGGGCATAGTGCTGCACGCTTGTAATCCCAGTACTTGGGAGGCTGAGACAGGAGGATTGCAGGTTCAAATCCAGCCTCAGCAATTTCACGAGGCTTTCAGCAACCTAGTGAGACCCTGTTTCCAAATAAGAAATAAAATCGGGCTGGGAGCCGGGCGTGGTGGAGCACACTTGTAATCCCAGCATTTGGGAGGCTGAGACCGGAGGATCCGGGTTCACGGCCAGCCTCAGCTACCTAAGTGAGGCACTCCGCAACTTAGTGAGACCTGGTTTCCAAATAAAGAATAAAAAATAGGGCTGGGGGTATAGCTTGGAGGTAGAATGCCCCTGAGTTCAATCCCCAGTACCGCAAAAAAAAAAAAATAAAAATAAAAATAAATAAAATCGGGCTGGGGATGTAGCTTGGAGGTAGAATGCCTCTGGGTTCAATCCCCAATACCAAAAATAAAATAAAACAACACAAATAAAACTAACCACAAGCTGGGTGTGGTGGTGCATGCTTGTAACCCCAGCATTTGGGAGGCTGAGACTGGAGGATCTGGGTTCACGGCCAGCCTCAGCTACTTAGTGAGGCCCTCCACAATTTAGTGAGACCCTGTTTCAAAATAAAGAATAAAAAATAGGGCTGGGGCTGTAGCTCGGAGGTAGAATGCCCCCAGGTTCCATCCCCAGTACTGTGAAAAAACAAACAAAAAAAACCTAACCACAGCCTTCTTGCCGAAATGTTCTACCAAGCCAGGCATGGTGGTACACGCTTGTAATCCCAGTACTTGGCTGAGACCAGAGGATCTGGGTTCGCGGCCAGCCTCAGCTACTTAGTGAGGCCCTCTGCAACTTAGTGAGACCCTATTTCAAAATAAGGAATAAAAAATAGGACTAAGGGTGTAGCTCAGAGGTAGAATGCCCCTGGGTTCAATTCCCAGTACGGCAAAAAAAAAAAAAAAAAAAAAAGTAGTTCTACCAAGTGCAATTGTATTTGGCCAGAGTCCTTAATCCCTGATGTTGAAGCATTTATAAACTTGCCTCTTAGCACTGGCCTAAAAGCTAAGATTTCATTCTAAGCTAACCTTAGTTAAGCAGTCAGTTTTATAGGAACACAATAGGAAACCACTTATTTCAGCCCAGATCTATTTATTTTGAGTCTGGGGATTGAACCCAGGAGAATTCTACCTCTGAGCTATACCTCTAGCCATATTTTATTTTTTATTTTGAAACAGGGTCTCACTAAATTACTGAGGGCCTCATCAAGTTGTTGAGGCTGGTTGTGAACCTGTGGTTCTCCTATCTCAGCCTCCAAAGTACTGGGATTACAGGGGTGTGCTACCATGCCCAGTTTATATTTTTTTGTGTGTGTGTGTATGTTACTGGAGATTGAACCCAGGGGCATGCTACTTCCAAGCTATAACCCCAGCCCTATTTTTTATTCTTTATTTGGAAACCAGGTCTCACTAAATTGCAGAGGGCCTCACTAAGTAGCTGAGGCTGGCCCCAAACCTTCAATCCTCCCTTCTCAGCTTCCCAAGTACTGGGATTATAAGCATACGCCACCACGCCCAGCCTGTCTTATTTCTAATAAAATGCTAACCCCTCAGTTTCAGTATTACAGCACACTTTGGGGAGTTACTATAGTGCCCTGCTTCTTCCAGTGTGGTTCTGGGACCAACAGCCTCAACATCACCTAAGAACTTGTTGAAAATGCAAATCTTAGCAAGACTCTGTTTCAAAATAAAAATATCTGGGGAGTGTAGCTTGTTGGCAGAATGCCCCTAGGTTTAATCCCCAATACCAAAATAAATAAATAAATGCAAATCCTTAGGCTTAGACTCTGTGGATGGAGCACAGCAATATTTTTTTTTCAGCAATATTTTAACAACCTCTTAGTATTCTTTCTTTCCTTTTTTTCTTTTTTTTTGGGGGGGAGGATAGTGGGGATGGAACCCAGGGACATTCTACCTTTGAGCTGCACCTCGAGCCCTATTTTTTATTCTTTATTTTGAAACAGAGTCTCACTAAGTTGTGGAGGGCCTCACTAAGTAGTTGAGGCTGGCCGTGAACCCGGATCCACTGGTCTCAGCCTCCCTAGTACTGGGATTACAAGTATGCACCACCACACCTGGCTCAACCCCTTAGGATTCTGAGGCAGATAAACTTTGAGATTTACTGCTATAGTGGATACCGATGGAATCTTATCCAGGTCCCCACTGTTTTTCAGTACTGGGGATTTATTTATTTATTTATTTTTGTGGTACTGTAGATTGAACTTGGGGGCATTCTACCTCCGAGCTACACCCTCAGTCCTAATTTTTATTCTTTAGTTTGAAACAGGATCTCACTAAATTGTGGAGAGCTTCACTAAGTAGCTGAGGCTAGCTGCAAACCTGGATCCTCTAGTTTCAGCCTCCCAAGTACTGAGATTACAAGTGTGCACTACCATGCCAGGCTAGTACTGGGGATTTAACCCAGGGATGCCAGGGGTGCTCTACCACTGAGTTTCATCCCTTCTCTCTCTCTCTCTCTTTGCTAGCCTGGGACTTTCTATCCTCCTGCTTCAGAAGTACTGGGATTACACGCCTGCCCCACTCTGCCTGGCCCAACAGGATGCCTTTGCAAGCACACCTGCCTCCGAGCTGCTGGGGGCCAGCTGCTAACCACTACTGGAGCACTGCTCTTGGCCAAATGGGGTGACTGGGCTAGGCACCCCCTTCCCTGAGAAGACTTTGAGCAACAACCAAGCTGCCTCTTAGCCTCCACTGGAACTGCTGTATTTATTTATTTATTTACTTATTTTTTTGTGGTACTTGGGATGGAGTCCAGAGGCATTCTACCTGCAAGCTACACCCCCAGCCCTATTTTTTTATTCCTCACTAAGTTGCTGAGGCTGGCCGCACACCTTCCATCTTCCTGTCTCAGCCTTCTAAGTACTGGGATTATAAGCGTGTGCCACCACACCCGGCTGTGACTGCTGTATAATTCACACTGCAGGGCCTCCTGTGGAGGGGAATGCAGCTAGACTGCAGTCAGGACCTTGCTCCTGTTCCCTCTGCTCCTCCAGAGAGCAAGTCCTTTCCATGCCATCTCCGCCTCAGTCCTCCATAGGAACCGCACCTGCTGTAGCCACCTCACGATCCCAGAATTCACTCACTCTCTCTGATAGAACAGCTCTGTCCACAATCGCTACAATTATTTCACCTATAGCAATTCTAAAACCAGCATGCCTATATCTAAGATCAGTGAGGGTTTTTTTTAGAGGATGTGGTGACAGAGGCCACTACTCACTTGCAATTATTTTTGGATTTGAATCTTTGTGTATTGTGGTGTTTGGCACCTGAGATTGTGGGTGCCAATATGGGTTCAAATCCTCACACCACCATTTGCCAATTGTGTGAACTACCATAAAACAGAGGTAAGAAATGCCCGCAATGGTGAGTTCTTATGGGATTTAGGAGATAGCATCTATACTATTTGGGCTTTGGTTTTCTCGCCTAACAAAGTTTAATCCTGGAACTTATCGCACAGGGCTTTGGAAAGGATTATAAGATATCCTCCAGGTCCGGTTCTCAGCAGTGTGACCCACATACAGTATATACTCACTGTTAAGTGCCATTTCAGCCAATAGGTAACCAATGTTCCTTCCCCACCCCACCATGGGCCAGGGATCTCAGCTCTACCTGAAGGTTCTCTAGAGTCCAGTGCATCTCACTATCGCAATGATCGTAATTAGCTTGGTGTAGAGTCCTTATTTCTGAGAGGTAGAGCTTGTAAGTATGTGCTCATATACTGAAAGACTCTGAATCTTATTTTTGGTAGAAAATAGGTACCCACAGTCAGAAGGGCCTTAAAGAATTTAGCCTTTTTTTAGATGCAGTGGTACATGCCTGTAATCCATGGCTTGGAGGTCGAGGCAGAAGGATCACAAGTTGGAGGCCAACCTAGGCAATTTAGCAAGACCTGTTCTTTTTTTTTTTTTTTTTTTTTTTGGTGTGTGTGTGTGTGTGTGGTACTGGGAATTGAACTCAGGGGCATTCTATCTCCGAGTCATACCCCCAGTCCTTTTTTTTATTCTTTATTTTGAAACCGGGTCTCACTAAGTTGCTGAGTGCCTCACTAGGTAGCTGAGGCTGGCCGCGAGCCCAGATCCTCCGGTCTCAGCCTCCCAAACGCTGGGATTACAAGCGTGTGCCACAACGCCCAGCTAGAACCGATCTTAAAAAAACAGCCAGGCATGGTGGTGCATGCCTGTAATCTCAGTACTTGGGAGGCTGAGACAGGAGGATTGCAGGTTCAAGGACAGCCTCAGCAAGTAGTGAGACTCTCAGCAACCTAGCTAGACACTGTTTCAAAAACAAAAAATAAAAAGGGCTAGGGATGGCCTGGCGTAGTGGCACACACTTGTAATTCCAGTACTTGGGAGGCTGAGCCAAGAGGATTCACAGGTTCACAGCCAGCCTCAGCTACTTAGTGAGACCCTGTTTCAAAATAAAGACTAGCTGGGCGTGGTGGCGCACGTTTGTAATCTCAGCATTCGGGAGGCTGAGACCGGAGGATCTGGGTTCGCGGCCAGCCTCAGCTACCTAGTGAGGCACCCCGCAACTTAGTGAGACTCGGTTTCAAAATAAAGAATAAAAAATAGGGCTGGGGGTATAGCTCGGAGGTAGAATGCCCCTGAGTTCAATCCCCAGTACCGAAAATAAATAAATAAATAAATAAAGACTAAAAATTAGGGCTAGGGGTGTAGCTCAGAGGTAGAATGCCTGTGGGTTCAATCCCCCCGTACTGCAATAAATAAATAAATAAACAAGTAAATAAATATTGATCGTGGTGATGATTTCACAACTCTGAGTATACTAGAAACCATTAAATTGTATACTTTTCGTGGCCAGCCTCTGCTATTTGGTGAGTTCCTCCGCAAACAGTGAGACCTGTTTCAAAATAAAGAATAAAAAAACAGGGCTGAGGGTGTGGCTCGGAGGTAGAATGCCCCCAGGTTAAATCCCCAGTTCTGCCACGCCCCCCCCCCCAAAAAAAACAGGACTGGGGGTGTAGCTCAAAGATAGAATGTCCTGGAGTTCAATTCTTACCACTGGTATATATCTGTAATCCTAGTCCTTGGGAGGCTGAGACAGGAGTATTGCAAGTTCGAGGACAGCCTCAGCAAGTAGTGAGAGTCTTATTGACCTAGTGAGACCTTGTTTCCAAGTAAGAAATAAAATCAGGTGGGGGTGTAGCTTGAAAGTAGAATGCTTCTGGGTTCAATCCCCAGTAGCATAAAAACATACATACATACATACATACATACATACTTACAAAGGGCTAAGGAAGTAGCTCAGTGGTAGAGCACTTGCAGGCATGTGCAAGTACCAGGGTTCAATCCCCAGTACTGCAAAATAAAAAAATACAGCTAGCCAAAGATAAAAGAACATGAAAGAAAACCTGCATCATTTTGTTATCAGCTAATGCCACCACTAGCTTTGAGGAATTACATCCCGTTTGCTCCAAAGTGAATACAAAAGGGGGTAAGGTAAAGCTGATAGCTTGGCTAGATTGGTCTGGCACCTGACCAGGAAAGGTAAAAAAAAAGGTCAAATGAGTTTCCCACTGATGACCAAGAAGCAGTTTATGTGTAAACAGGATAGGAGGATTTATTTGGTGACTTCTCAGCCACTCAAGTGTGACCAAACTGAAACCCTGTGAGCTGTACCTGACACCCAGAGCGTGGAAGCTGGAGAGGCTAAAATTCCCCTGAACATTCATGTTCTCCCCTGGGAGGCAGGGAGGAGCCACACAGACAGACAGACAGACAGACAGAGCAAGACATGTTCTAAGAGACCAGTGCCCTAAGGAAATAAGATGGTAGGAGACCATAGTTTTTCTATTTTTATAACATTTTATATAACTCATAAAACAGTGCTTGTATAAAAATTCACACAAAGTTGCTAGAGAGCATACAATTTTCAAAAATGTCCTGGTTTTTTGTTACATTCAGTTTTCTAAGGATGCACTCAAATCAATGGTAGAATGTAGACATTATGTGGTATTTCATTATCTTTGGTAAAACTATTCTTATTTGTCTCTCACAGTATTAACTCTGATATCCACTTTGTGCAGGGTCTGCTCTTTCTAGGATGTCAGAAAAACATTAAGGCTGGATCTACAAGAGGCAATTACTTCCAAACAGCATAACAGCCCCTGGGCCCCCACCCTATCTATACAGCTTGAGGACCTCTGACCAGGAGTCTTGAGATTCCCTTCCAGGCAAGAAGCAACCTTTTGGGGGTGAAGGTGGAAACTGAGGCCATCTCTACAGGAACCAAGTGGCCATGCCATGGTGTGGTCAGGCCGGTGACTTAAACCATTTACACAACCAGACCCGTCACCACTAAGTAGATCCCATTGGTTGCTAGGTGATTGCTGCTAACACCCCCCTCCTCCGAAAGGAAGGTTTGGGGCCAACATCAAAAGGAGAGGGGCACACTAGCGCTAATGACACTAGACACCTTTATTCCCTGTCAAATGTTTGTCATCATGTAGACACGGCCATGTGAACTGAAGCAGGATCTGAACACTTAGTACATTCATGACTATCTTCATACATTCTTTAACAACTAACAGAGAAAACCATGACCACTACCACCTACTGTGACATACTATTTTACTTAACACCAGAATATGTCTGTGCTAATTTTTAGTCCTTGGGATACAAGGAAAAAAAAAGTCCAAAACACCAACAAGTTAAAAACCAAAGAATTTAGACTGGAGGGGAAGAAGGATAGGGATGCCAATAGACTTTTATGGAACATATTAAGTTCTGAAAAAATAAGTATTTGTACTTCTATTGCTTCATGTAAAAAACATGCCCACCGGAGCCACCTGTATGGATAGAGAAGTGAGGACACCATACAGACAGAACCCAGGCCAGGGGGACAGGAAATAGCTCCCAGAGTGTGTCCACCTCTCTTCACTGAAAGGGACCATAGGATTATGGGGGAAGAAACCCTACATAGGAAAAGTGTTAAGGAAAATACCAAAATATGGTTTCCAAAAATTTAACATGCTCTAGGTTACAAAGAGACATTTAATTCCTAGAACTTGTGTATTTTGCTAATGTGAGTAGCCAGGAATTAAAAAAAAAATAATACATGATTGTGCTTCTGAAGTTGCAGGGTCACATTCCACCCTCTAGAAAGCAGGGCAATTTTTGCATGGCTTGGAATCCTCTTGGATACATTGTAGAGACCAGAATAAATTCCACAGGACCCCCCCCCCCCCGACCAGTGGGGCCGGCAGGAGAGTGCCACAGCCATCTGTGGGCAGGGCATGTGCATGTGTATGTGGTGAAGACTAAGGCATAGAGAAAGGTCCAAGTGAGGGGGGAAATGAGTCTCTGGCTGCCCCAGTCCCTTCTTTCCAGGCACAAAGGCAAAATTTTTATTCACATCGATCCCCTTCATTTCACATCAGTTTTTCAGTAAGAAGTGTGTGTGTTCAGAAGAAGTGTGTCTGTGGGTGCGTGTGACAGAGCCATTAAGTCCCTGTGCATTTTTCAATTTCAGTAATTCAGTTTGCAGTTTTAACAGAAATAATCTGTGAATGACACTGAACAGCAACTTTGCTCAAATCTCTGTGTTACAGATATAAAAAAAATGCCCATTGGGTGTAAATAACAGTGTATCATACAGCCACTGGAACTAATGTTCTTAACTTTATGAAGAAAATTCACAGGTTATTTCTATTATTTCTGCATTTTAAAGTAACACAATATTAAACCATTGGGTATTAAATCTGTAACCTCCCACAAGAGTTTTATGACTACCTTGTGTGGTTCAACTAATTTCCTAGGTCTCTGGTCAGATGTATTCAGTTTGGGTGAGACTGTTTCCTTCTCCTCCTTGACATGCGGCCCCAGTACAGGGCAGGTAAAAGTACTATCTACAAGAACTTGACCTGCAGGGGGTTTCCCAGCTGGCACTCCTGGAGAGCAGGCTGCTGGCTTAGGACAGTATAACCTTCCCAGTCAGGGAGGACGGAGAGACGTACAACCTAGAAGTCAGGCGATGAGCCAGGACCAGGGCAGCAGACCCTCTAGGGGGTCTGAAGGCAAAGTTCTGAGTGGACCTGGGAAGGAGAAGAGAAGCCACATTTGAGATGACCTGTGTCCTTCCAATACCAGGTATCCCCCACCCCTGCGGGCCCCATGCTGGGCCTGCCTGGAGGAATAAGGATGTTCTGCTGATGGGGAGCTAACACTGAGGTCTGGGGAAGTCACACACAGCTCCCGGAACGCGACTTTGTACAAATACCCGCATGGAAAGTAAACAGTTCTTGGTGAACCCAAAAGGGCCCACCCTTAAATCAAACAGTAAGTCAAATGCCCACACCCATTGTTCTCCAAGGAAGGACACAGCTCAAATGAAGACACTGTAAATGTGTTTCCAGGTCTAGCTACATTCATATCATCATCCAGTGTTCTGTCTACAGGGTGAGCACAACTTTCTACTGACAAGGCAGCAACAGACAGGCAGGAGCCCTACAAACCCTCCTGGAACCACAGTGGAAGGGAGAGACTGTCCATGGTTGGAAGGGACTTTGCACTTCCTATCCCATCCCCTCTACTGCCATCCAAGGGGCATTGACTCTTCCCAAATCAGATGTCAAAGACAAGGTCAGTAAAATCAGTCTCTATGCCACCTGAAGCTATGATTACCTCATGCATGAACATGGCACTTCTTTAAAAAAAAAAATCCATCCATCTGCAATCACCTTTAAAATTCCCAGCAACTGAAGTTATCTTACAGTACTTCATCTCAAATACTTAAAAAGGTGTTCTTTCTAAGTAAAATGGCCTCCAAAGAGCCCAATGATTTTAAGGTTTCAATTTAATTAAAAATAAAAAGGTTAAAAATGGAAGGTGTAAAGTGTGGGGAGAGGAACGGGAGTTGCAGAATTTGCATTTTGTATTGCGAGGGATGGAAGAGCACAGCCAGGCAGAGAAGACCCTACTCCTCCAGCCCCGCTGCTCTTCCAGCTTGGCTTCACCCAACTCAGGCTGTGCCACCAGGAAACAAAGTCATGAGACCAAATTCAAGGCTTCTTTCTTGTGGTTGGGCGTATGTTTAGGTGTGCAAATGTAGGAAGCCACTCCCCACTGACATAAGGTGCCTGTCTGTGGATACCATACACGTGCTCTGAAGTGACGCTTGGTCCCAAGGGTGCCCATTGTTCAGCCTTTGGTGACCCCCAAGTCTCTGGGCAGCCCACAGGCTGGTCACTTCTCCACTTTCTTGGCTTTCTTGAGGATGTCACACTTTTTCCTGTTAGGGCGGCGACACCGCTCATCGATGCTGGGGATACATTCATAGTGCCACACCTCCTCCATCTTCTCCACGGGGTAGACGGCTTCCACATAGTGGCGGATGAGCCTCAGCCGCGTGGGGTCCAGCTGCTTCTTGTTGCAGGCCCCAGAATGGTTGTACTGTAGCCGGAGGTTCTCGGCGGTGAAGAGTTCCGGGAAGAGCCTGACCAGGAGTCGGGCGGCAAAGTTGCCCACGGAGAGGCTCTGCTGCACGATCTCACGCACCTCCTTGTCCGACAGCAGGTAGGGAGAAGGCACAGGGAAGTCAGGTGAGGGGACCACCAACTCTTCCAGGGGGATCTTGCAGAAGTCCTTGCTGCTCCTTTCGGGGGGCAGAGGGGGTCCCTCAAACTCCTCTCGGAACCTCTCAGGGTTGATTGCATAGTTCGCCAGGTCCCTGCACTCAGGGCCTGGCACATGGACTTTGCGCTGCTGCTGGTAGGAGCGCCTCTGCTCTGTGTCCCGGCGCCGGCAGCGCTCGTCCAGCTTGCCCACAAACTCCAGAGTCCAGACTCGGTCGTTCTTGGCGCGGGGGTAGAGCAGCTGCACGTAGTGGCGGATCAGCTTGATGCGCGCTGGGTCCAGCTGCTTCTTGCCCAGGGAGCCACTGCAGTTGTACTGCTTGCGCAGGTTCTCGTGGGTGAAGAGCTCGGGGAAGAGGTGCACCAGCAGGCGGGAGGCAAAGTTGCCGATGGACAGGCTGCTCTCATAGATGCTGCGCAGCTGCTCCTTGCTGAGCAGGCAGTCAGCGCCTGGCACCTCGAAGTCGGGCTGTGGGACCTCCAGCTTGTCAAAGTCAATGGGCACCAGCCAGATCTTCTTGGAGCGCCGGCCAGGCCGCTCGCCCTCGAAGCTGTCCTCCACCTTGACCACAGAGATGTCGTCCGGAAGGCTGGAGGAATCGTAGCAGTCATCCCGAGGCGCCTCGCCCTCGCTGCCACCCTCCAGCCCCAGCCCCTCCAGTTCATCGTTAATGCGCTGGGCGCACTGCTGCAGCCAGGCCTCCTCCTCCTGCATGTCGGGGAAGTAGATCTCAGTGTAGTTGCGGATGATCTGTAGCCTCTGTGGGTCCAACTCCTGCTTACCAGCATCGCCGTAGCAGCTGTACTGCTCGCCCAGCTTCCGGTGGTCAAAGAGCTCGGGGAACAGCCGGTGGAGGAGGAAGACTGCAAACTCGCCCGGTGAGGAGGCTTCATCCAGGAACTCAGTGAGGTCCTGAGTGTCCACGACATGGTCTGAGGCAATGGTGCTGCTGCGGTCCAGAGACAGGGCCTCCTCTTGGTCCTTGCTGTCCAAGAAGTGACCAGTGTCTACCTGCTCAGTTTCAAAAAATGTGGTGACCTGGCCACCTGGCTGGCTGTCCTCCATTTCCCTCTGGGCCCAGAAGCGGCTGAAGAAGTCATTCAGCTGTGGCAAGCACTCAGCCTGCCACACGGCTGTGTCCTTCACTGAGGGGTAGTAGACCTCCACGTAGTTGCGGATGAGCTGCAGGTGCAGAGACTCCAGCTTCCGCTTGGCTGCAAAGCCACAGGCGCTGCAGCCTCGGGAGAAGTCCACATCACTGAAGAGCTCGGGAAAGAGCTGCACCAGCAGGCGGCAGGCCAGGTCGCCACCAGACAGGCTCTGGTCCACGATCTGCTTGAGCTCGGAGGCGGTCAACTGGTACTCGGGGGGTGGCTGGAATTTGGCCACCAGCTCCGAGGGGCTCACCTGCTTCTTGATGCGGCTCACCTCCAGGGACAGCAAGTCTACCTTGCTGTGCAGCTGGGACATGTTGGAAGTGAGGGTGTTGAGCATGTAGAACATCTTCTGGATCAGGAAGTAGATGTTGGGGTCGCCATCAGTGGCTGCCCCTGCCGCACTGCCACAGTCCCGCTTCTGAGGGTCGTTGAGCAGACGCAGTGGAGAGGGGCTGTTGCTGGAGTTGGCCTTCTCCAAGAGCTCATAGGTGCTGAGCAGATCCCCTGCGGGGGGGTTCTTTTTCTCCATGATCTTGTGCGAGATGCCATAGAGAGGCTTCTTGTAGGAAGGGGTGGTAGTGTCGTTACCGGGCTCCTCCTCGTTTGGCCACACAGCGCCCATGTTCCTGCCCCTGCCAGCCTGTTCTCCATTGCCCTGGCACGGTGAGCTGTTCTCACGGTTCCGCATGCCTGCTAGGAGTGCCTGGAAAACAAAAAGCATTTCCCAAAGTCTTAGGCAGGTGCTGTGACTTACTACACTAGATTGGAGTCTGTGCAGAGAAATCTGAGATGCTTTCTTGGCCTGAAACCACTCTGCCCACCCAGGAGTGTACCACAAGTACACATGTGCATCCCAGCACCAACATGCTCACTCTCCCCACTCCAAGAAAAGCACATGATCAAAGACTTGTGCAAGCCAGGCGTGGTGGCGCACGCTTGTAATTCCAGCATTCGGGAGGCTGAGACCGGAGGATCCGGGTTCGCGGCCAGCCTTAGCTACCTAGTGAGGCACTCCGCAACTTAGTGAGACCCGGTTTCAAAATAAAGAATAAAAAATAGGGCTGGGGGTATAGCTCGGAGGTAGAATGCCCCTGAGTTCAATCCCCAGTACCGCCAAAAAAAAAAAGACTTGTGCACAAGGGTTCAGGACAGTCCTATTCATAAACAAAAACTGGAAACAACCTACATTTTTATCAAGTCTATAAGTAAACTATTATATTCACATAACAGAATACTACTCAGCAATAAAAAGAAATGAGTTGCCAGGTGTGGTGGTGCACGCCTGTAATCCCAGCATTTGAGAGGCTGAGACCGGAGGATCTGGGTTCGCGGCCAGCCTCAGCTACTTAGTGAGGCACTCCGCAACTTCTTAGTGAGACCCTGTTTCAAAATAAAGAATAAAAAATAGGGCTGGGGGTGTAGCTTGGAGGTAGAATGCTCCTGAGTTCAATCCCCAGTACTGAAAAAAAAATGAGTTGACATACATGGTAGGCATAGTACTCATGATAGATATCTCAAAATAACTATGCTGAATGAAAGAAGCCATACTATATGATTCATTTATATAAAATTCTAGAAAATGCAAATTTAGGCTGGGTGTGGTGGTGCACACTTGTAGTTCCAGTACTTGGGAGGCTGAGACAGGAGGATAACAGGTTCAAGGACTGCCTCAGCCAAGTAGTGAGACTCTCATCAACCTAGTGAGACCCTGTTTCCAAGTAAGAATAAAATGGGTCTAGGAGTGTAGCTCGAAGGTAGAATGCCTCTGGGTTCAATCCCCAATACTACACACACACACACACACACACACACACACACACAAGCAGCACATTTATCTCTAGTCATAGCACATAGCAGAACAGGGGTTGCCTGGGGGTGGCAGGGAAGGTATAAAGGGACACAAGAGAACTTTAGTAGGTGATGGAGGATTATTCTCTTGAATGTGGTGATGGTATACTGGTATACTGTACACACATGTCAAAACTTATCCATCAAACTGTATACTCTAAATAAGTACTATAAATCGTATTTCAGTTATAAAACTAATACACCTATTTTTGGCAAATGTTGAATGTGACCCCAGAAACAGTGGAATATATTTTTGAGGGTTTAATTAAGCCGGAGAGCTAGTGAACACTGAAGTTATGGGGGGAGGGAGCATGTGGAACAGAATCACAAAGCCTTCCCTTTCACTGCCATGCAGTGTCTTGGGCAATGGAGACCAGACAAGAACAAAGGGCATCTGAGGGTGCTCCTTCCACCCCTGAGAAAAATACTGTTGGCTCAGTCTGGCCTGACTCAGTGCTTTTTTTTTTTTGTATGGGGATTGAACCCAGGGGCATTCTACCTCTGAGCTAGACTCCCAGCCCTACATTATTTTTTAATTTTTTTGCAGTACTAGGGATTGAACCTACGGACATTCTACCTCTGAGCTACATCCCCAGCCCTATTTTTTAACTCTTTATTTTGAGACAGGGTCTCACTAAGTTGCAGAGGGCCTCACTAAGTAGCTGAGGCTGGCCACAAAACTGTAATCCTATCTCAACCTCCCAAGTACTGGGATTTCAAGCATGCACCACCACTCCTGGCTTTAATTTGTGTGTGTGTGTGTTACTGGAGATTGAATCTGGAGGCATTCTACCTTTGATCTACACCCCCAGTCCAATTTTATTTCTTCTTCTTTTGTTTTTTACGGTACTGGGGGTTGAACTCAGGGGCATTCTACCTCCGAGCTGTACCCCCAGCCCTATTTTTTATTATTTATTTTGAGACCGAGTCTCACTAAGTTGCGGAGTACCTCACTAGGCAGCTGAGGCTGGCCTCAAACCCAGATCCTCCCGTCTCAGCCTCCCGAATGCTGGGATTACAAGCATGCGCCACCACGCCCGGCTCCAATTTTATTTCTTATTTGGAAAGTGTCTCCCTAAGTTGATGAGAGTGTCACTACTTGCTGAGGCTGTCCTCGAACCTGCAATCTTCCTGTCTCAGCCTATCAAGTACTGGGATTACAAGTGTGCCCTACCATACCTGGCTTTATTAATTCTTAATATGCTTTTATATGTTTATTATAGTCTCAAATTATAATGTAAATCATGTTGACAGTGACATACATGCACACAGTTTATTTTTTTATTTTGAGACAGGATCTTGCTAAGTTGATGAGGCTGTCCTTGAACCTGCAATCCTCCAGTCTCGGGCTCCCAAGTACTGGGATAACAGGTATGCACCACCACGCTTGGCTTTTTTTTTTTTTTTTCTTTTGCGGTACTGGGGATTGAACCCAGGGGCATTCTACCTCTGAGGTACATCCCCAGTCCTATTTTATTTTATTTTTTATTTTATTTTTTTTGTGTGGTACTGGAAATTAAACTCAGGGGCATTCTACCTCTGAGCTATACCCCCAGCCCTATTTTTTATTATTTATTTTGAAACAGGATCTCACTAAATTGTAGAGTGCCTCACTAGGTAGCTAAGGCTGGCCATGAACCCGGATCCTCCAGTCTCAGCCTCCCAAATGCTGGGATTACAGGTGTGCGCCACCATGCCTGGCTCCTATTTTATTTTTAAACAGGGTCTCACTAAGTTGCTGAGAGCCTCACTAAACTGCCAAGGCTGGCCATGAACCTGCTATCCTCCTGTCTCAGCCTCCCAAGTACTAGGATTACAAGTGTATGCCACCACTCCTGGCTTAGTGCTGCCTAATTTAATGTCCACATGAATGACCCAGGGTCCTGAACAAGAGGTGTTTTCTCTGTAAACTATATCAGTGTAGGAGAAAGAGACACTCTCAGGAGGCTAAGTTTAAAATGGCTGTGAACAATATGATACTGAGAGCAGTAGGCCTAGGACAGTGCTAGGGATGGAACCCAGGAACTCTTACAGACCAGGCCAAGTGTCCACCACTCAGCTGCACCACTTTTTTTCCCCCCATATGGGGGTCTCATTTTGCTGCCCCAGCTACACTCAAACTTTCAATCCTCCAGCATGAGCCTCCTGCATAGCTGAGATTACAGGTGTGTGACAGCACACCTAGCTTGGACCTTCTTTTTTAGAGAAGCACAAGAGAAAGGTTAAGTTTCTCCTTTAATAACAACCATGCCAAAGAGAAGCTATTGTATTCCTGAGGACACTGGACATAAAAGGATTCTCATGTGTCTTAATTATCTCATGGAGCTAGTCAATACTTTCTCCTTAAGTCTGCAGAGGCTAACATAGATAAGTGACACCCATCCCTCCTGACCCTTCTATCCATATATAGTGCAGTTCCTGAGAGCAGAGGGCTAGGGACATACTGGGTGGACGGGCCTGCTATAGGTGCACCGCCACCTGCCCTGCTCCCTCCTTGGGTTTCCTCCTCCCTAGCCTCATCATACTGCATGATGGGACTATGTCACTGTTGGTCTATCCCCAGTGCCCAGCAAAGTGCACAGGGCACAGAAGAGGTCACTGAATATCAACCACAGGCATGGATGGTTAAAGCAAGGCAAGGTGTTCCACCACTCTTGCATATCTGCTTAAAAAGGACCCCTGTGGGTAGGGGTATAGCTCACTGGTAGAGCACTTGTCCAGCATGCCGGAGGCCTTGGATTCCATCCCAAGCACTGGGAGTGGGGTAGGGGGACCATTGGTTTCATAAAACCATAACTAGAAAGATAGGGAGGTATGAAGGTGTGGATAAGAGTTCAGCTCAGCCTTCAGGTTGTCCTCTGTGTGACCTTCCATGCCTCAGCTTCCCCTGTGTGGAACTCAGGGGTGAACAGCAGTACCTATCCCTGCAGGGTAGTTGTGAGGACTCAATGAAATAATGAACATCAAACACTGAACCCATGGCTGGATCACAGCAAGTACAAAATAAATATTACAGCAGGATTATTACTATTATTAATATTATTATCACTGGTACTAGGATGGAACCCAGGGGCATTCTACCACCAAGCTATACCCATAGCCGTCTTTTAATTTTTTTATTTTGAAACAGGGTATTGCTAAGTTGCTGAAAGTTTCACTAAATTGCTGAGGCTGGCCTTGAACCTGTGATCCTCCAGTCTCAGTCTCTCAAGTACTAAGATTATGGGTGTGCACGACCATGCACAGCACAATAGGATTATTATTATAATTATTTTTATTATTGGTGCATTATAATCATATATCTTTGTTAGGTACAGGCTGGTAAAGGCATACATGCACACATCTCTCATTTAACCCTTCCCCAATTCCCGCCCCACTCCTCCCCGTCCCTCCTTCTTAGGTTCAGTTTAGTGACTGACTTTGATATGTTTGTGGAAGTACATCATGTGCATTAGGATGTCCCCCCCCCCCAGGATTATTATTAAACAATGCTATTCATAAGCCACAGCAGAGGTATACAATACTGTGGGCCTTTTATTAAGTTGTAATGATTACTCTCAACCAGTAAATAGAGGACTTCTCTCAGGTAGTCAGAGTAAAGCATTCATAGAAGTCACTTCTTAGAGGTCTGTGTGCCCTGAGGGATAGAGCAAGGGAGGTGTACATGGCAATTGAGCTCAAAGGGGATTTTAAATTTTATAGTTCTTTCATTCTACTATCTGGAGGAGCAGGAGCAGAGGAGTGTGTGTGTGTGTGTGTGTGTGGTGCTGGAGACTGAACCCAGGGATGGTCTACCACTAAGCTATAACCACAGACCTTTTTTAATTTTTTTTTGAAACAGAGTCTTGCTAAGTTACCACGTGCTGGCCTCGAACCTGTGATCATCCTGTCTCAGTCCCCCAAGTACTGGGATTATAGGTGTGCACCAACGTGCCCGGCAACAGAGGATTATGTGTGTGTGTGTGTGTGTGTGTGTGTGTGTGTGTGTGTGTGTGTGTGTGTATGTGTGTGTGTTTTACTGGGGATTGAACCCAGAAGCACTGTACCTTCAAGCTACACCCTCAGCTTGATTTTACTTCTTATTTGGAAACAGGGTCTTGCTAGGTTGATGAGAATCTCACTACTTGGTGAGGCTGTCCTCAAACCTGGAATCCTGCAATCCTCCTGTCTCAGCCTTCCAAATACTAGGATTACAGGCATGCTCCACCATGCCTGGTTGAGGATTATTTATTATTATTGTTGGTACTGGGGTCTGAACTCAAAGGCATCCTACCTCTAAACTACATTCCCAGTCTTTTTGTTTTATTTTGAAACAGAGTCTTGCTAAGCTACTAGAGGTGTGTACCACCATGCCCAGTTAGAGTGTCTTTTTTTGTGTGTGTGGTACTGGGATTGAATTTGGACATTCTACCTCCAAGCTACACCCCTAGTCCCATTTTTTACTCATTATTTTGAAACAGGGTTTCACTAAGTTGCAGAGGGCCTCACTAAGTAGCTGAGGCTGGCAGTGAACCTGGATCCTCCAATCTCAGCCTCCCAAGTACTGGGATTACAAGTGTGCACCACCAGGCCTGGCTATCTCAGCCATATTTTATTAATTGATTTTGAAACAAGGTCTTACTAAATTGTGGAGGTCCTCACTAAGTTGCTGAGGCTGGCTGCAAACCTGCATTCCTCCTGGCTCAGCCTTCCAAGTACTGGGATTACAAGCGTGCACCACCACGCCAGGATACAGGATTATTTTCTAAAAGAAGCCAAGCACCATGGTACACACCTGTAGTCCCCACTACTCAGGAGGCTGAGGCAGAAAGATCATTTGAGCCCAGGAGTTTGAGACTAGCCTGGGTAACATGGAAAGACCAGCACCCAACACCAGAAACTGGGAAAGGAAGGGGTAGAGAGAGCTGAAAATCTTTACCCCTAATGCAATGTGCTTTGAACTAGGAGTTAGTATGTAATGAATTGATTCAGTGTGTCATGTCCAGCATAAAAAAAGAGGGAGAGAAGGAAGTAAAAAATTAAAAAGAGAAGAGCCAGGCGTGGTGGCGCACGCTTGTAATCCCAGCATTCGGGAGGCTGAGACCGGAGGATCTGGGTTCGTGGCCAGCCTCAGCTACCTAGTGAGGCACTCCGCAACTTAGTGAGACTCGGTTTCAAAATAAAGAATAAAAAATAGGGCTGGGGGTATAGCTCGGAGGTAGAATGCCTCTGAGTTCAATCCCCAGTACCGCAAAAAAAAAAAAAAAAAAAAAAAAAAAAAAA